>OMKK01014221.1:1296-16682 GCA_900302305.1 Polymixia japonica | reverse complement strand
ACGTTTTAAAAAAAAAAAAAAAAAAAAAAAATACACAGGGACCTTGACTGCAAATTTGATCTATTGCCCTACTATAATGGTGTTGCCTACTATAATGGATGATCTGTGGGTGGAGAGAACAAGCAAGGAATCTCATGTATGTTTGAGGTAGCCTTGAGTTAGCATTAGTTTGGTAGCATACCCGCATACTAGCATGTTAGTGTGTGTGTGTGTGTGTGTGTCTTGGGTAGGCCTAAGTTTGGCAGCATGCCTGTACATGAGGGTGTTCGTTGTGGGGTATATTGGGTTAGCAGATGTGCTTTGTTACAGCTAGACAATGCCATTTGACTAATGCCCAGTGTAGCATAGTTTGACACTGAGCTTGGCTGGACAGCTAAGCAGGCCTTGGCATTCAAAACAAGCCCCCAAAGCAAGCCAGCAGAGCTAGTTGCACGTAGCTAAGCCAAATGCAGATAAAGTGCGGATATCTGGATGGTGAGCCAGCCAGGGTGTCTGCTCTCTGCTTTGACACGTGCAGTGTCAAAACGCTCTTGAAACTCAATAAGGTGAAGGTAGGAGCATTTGCAAGTAGAGACTATACTAGTATGGTTGGCAGTGCGGATACTAAGCTAGTATTACTAGAAACAAAATAGTGAGGCAGCAGGTTTGAGTCTCTTGTTGCGAGTGTGTAAATAGTAGAGTGACTCCAGGATGCTGGAATCCACTGTTGAGGTTCCTTGGGCTTAACTCAACGAAACATCAGTGAAGGAAGGTGCCCACTTGATAACTACAATGGCTTACCCAGACTCATGATCTTCACGTACCCAGAAGACTGGAGTAGGCAGCCGGGGAATGTCTCTGCCCGTCTTATGGTCCTGTAGATGTATGGTGACGTAGGCTGATGTTTTCTATGGTATTCATGTCGAGGATAGCATATCATTCTAATTTCTGAATTAGGCATCTGTGTGAATGCTCACCTTGGAGTACGGCTCATGGCATAGTTACATCATATCCCGTGTATTGGTAGTTGTCAGATCACGGTCTGTTAATACTGCTGTGACAGCTTTATGTCCCCTGGTTATCGAATGAGTTAGTTGGCCCTGTGTGGGGGTAGGAGTGCTTTTCTCAAAACTGGACCACAGGAAATTACAGCATACTGAAGAAAATGAAGCACATTTGTTGATTCCGCTAGTTTATCTACTTCACTTTATTTGCAAATGTTAGTTTTTCAGCCAGTTATTGGGCTAGGGCTGTGTTGGAGCCAACCTGGCCGTTTGAGCGGTGTCCAGTAGGCTGTCTAGACAGCAGATGTTTTCTCTTCCACCTTTGCTCATTAAGTCAAGCCAGGGATCCTCGCAAAGGTCAACACCAAGCCCCCTGCACTGCAGTGACTTCTGCTCCACTAGCTTGACCCACTTCTCATCGCTAGATTATTATGGAGGGACCACTGGCAAATCACGCTAAGCGTTTAATCTGTTTAGGAATAGGCCAGGACCACTGGGAGGAATGGTGGTAGGCGTGAAAGAGAACTTTAAAAAAATGAAACTTAAATATTTAAATCACACAATTTCTGCCTCAAATATAAAAAAAAACAAAAAAGCTCTGTTCTTTTTGGATGGGATGAAAATAATTTATGATGCATCTTTCTTGAAACTGAACTGAAACTGAAACTCCCTTTAAGGGCCCCTTACACCACAATATGGCCTATTAGTATTAATCCTAGCAATGAGAAAGTGCCAGGTTAGATACAAGGTAGTCGATTACAGCCAGAATGACCGACCCAATCATTTGTGATGGTGCAGCGTTTCCCTGGGGGACACAGCAGTGGGTGGTACATTAAACTTGACCGGCAACACAGTAGAGAAAAGGACTTTCAATAATTTTCCACTAGCTTCTGTTGTTTTTCTGTCTTTCAACAGGTCTCGAAGAGATGGTCACAATGCATTAGGCAAAAACTGTAACATTAGCTAGCTAGCATTACGTAATTTGATATTCTTTGCCAGGGACCTCACTCTGTATTTACGATGTCTTTTTCTTGAATATACCTATAGGGTCTCATTTTATCCCTTTTGTCAATGAGGAAGACTTTCAACTTTTTGACTTACAGGACTTGCATAGAGAATAATATATTGAAAGGCATGTGAGTTGATGTTCACATTATTATGCTTGGTGCAGTGGACTGTAGTGGTGCAGTAAACTAACAAAAACTGTTCAAGTAGAGCAATGCTTAGTTTGCATCTTATTGCAGACAGTAAAATAGTCGACCTGACCATTCAAGGGTAGCCTATTTGTTATGTCAAAGAGCCATCTGAGAAGTATTTACACATTCACAGGTGGTGGTGGTGATGATGATGATGATGATGATGATGAAAGCAGAAGTGGTTTGAAAAGGGAAAAACTCTCCACTAAAAATTCCATAGTAGTTTTCTTCCCTGGGGAATGATGTCATCAACAAACCTTGGAATTATATTTGTCTATAACGGTGGAATGCAAAAACATTGGTTTTGTTGGATACAATCTGTATTGAATAGGAAATGTGTGTTTTATCTTTTCAGTGGGATATTGTTTCTCTTTATTGGCACGGGGCTCTATACTCTCTGGCTTGCTGCACACAACACATAAATTGTAATTTGCCAAGTGAAACAGAGGAATTTGCCCTGGTCCTTTTTTCTCAAACAGTTTACTGGAGGGATATCGTCACCCCGTATCAAAAGTGCCTTTGGAACGTATTTCAGGGACATAATGCCCAATCTTGACTATCTGTGACTTTATGGTCCGGATTTTCTGGTCCGGACTCAGGAAATGGCTTATGTAACGTAGCACAAGCCTGCAAGATTTAAAAAAAGCACCCCAGATTTCCAAGTGAACAAAAGCAAAATACTTCCACATGCAGATTTCTGAAGATTGTGTGATGTTGCTGTCTGTATTTTATATTAGACTCACACCATTAGAGATACACATGCAAGTATTAAATCTGGAGTAATCTGTTTATCGGTGTCTTTTGTGATATTGCATAACTCAAATGATTGGAACAGATATACTCCACTATTAACAGGACTATCATATATTTCAGGAATAGCTTTTAGACATAATTTAAACGCCCAGAATGTTTCATTATTAAGTTTTGTCTCGCAGAATTTACATGAATTGGCCTTCTGTTGTGACTTCTTAAAGAGTATTGTGTCTTGTCTGCTTGGCACAAACGCAAGGAAAATGCTTTTGCAAATAACCCTTTCTTAAGAGACAGAACAAGAGACGGCACTTTAGCCTCCGAGGCTGCGTCAGATGTTTTATCTTAGTTATTTAATCTGGATATAAACACTATGGAAACAGCCTCTGCTGGTGTTTGTGGTTTATCTGTCTTTTAACCTCTCCCTTAACTTGCCTGCTCAGCTCGGTCATTAGACAGCTTCTCGTATCTCACGCTAGGCCTATGGTTTTCGAGCTAGCGTCGGTCTGCACCCACCGAGGGTCCTAGCTTCACTCACAACAACATCGTCATTAGCGTCAAGTAGTTTGGACTTGCAGCACGCATTCCTCCTAGTTCTGGACTGGCTTTTGAGCTAAACTCTTCCAGTCCTGAATGAATGCCTTCGCATTAGGACTGCACGATATTAATAACGTTAGTCGACATATCATCGTGCATTTTTGCTGCATATCGCAACGTTTTACGAATTGCGATACGCGCGGACACAATTTTTTCCGACATAATTTCTAAGAAATCAGGAAAAAGGGTCAGAAAATGAGATGATGATGCTTTGAATTGGCTCAGTTAAAATGAGAGATTTCCTGCTTGACTTCTAAGACTGGAATTGTGCTGGAACTTTGACTGAAGGGGGAAACATGTTACAGGCAGCTTCCTAAACAGTCGAATATTGGAATTAAGGAACTACAACAAACAATTTGCGATTTAGATATTTTTCAGTTCATTGTGTTCAGCAGTATGTTAGGGTGTCGGAATTCAGCCTTAGGAGACCTGGTGAAAACAGGTTATGGAAAGAGACTATCCGCCTGTGTTTCTATCCTGTTTTACCTGCAGTGACATCAACCTATAATGAGATGGTGTGCTACTCCACTCAGTCTTAATGGAAGATTCGAATTTGATCATAACTAAATTTGTGCATGATTTGATTTCCAACTAACTAAATCTGATGTAAAATGGAGCAGTGGAACATTGACTTGTGTACAACTTTCCTCATACAGACCATTGGTATGCAACAGGTGGCCTGTGGGCCTTCTGTGAAGATTTATTTCTAAAATCTTAAGGATATTAGAAGACCTCAAGGTCAAGAACAGTCAGAACACTATTTTTTCCATTTTAACCATAAGTTAGAGTGCAGACACTGTTTTTCTGTCCATAGTTTTGCAGTTATTATCATTGTTCATTGAAACAAGTTTGCTAGAGGCATGAGCACAAGGTTCCTGAGCATTTCATTCAGCTAAAAACAATATTATATAATAGGTAAGTGGTACATGTATCTAATCTTGGTAGTCTTTGTGATAGATTAAAAAAAACAACCTCTCAGGTCTTTGAAACAATGTTGCACCAAATTTGTGCCAGTTACCAGTTGTCTCATCACACCTAATATGGGATTACCTTTATGTGAGGGTTTCAGACAAGTATGCTACATATGTGAGTGCTAGATATGATCTTTGTTGTTTTTCATTGTAAAATCTGAAACTATGTTAACACGGAATCCTGGATAGAATCAAAGATAGTTTCTTAAAGGCTGCAATAATTACTCCTCTGTGTCAGATCAGGCATGAAAATGAAGATGACGTTTCACATTAAAAACACGGAAGCAATCCTTTTAGATCTAGATCTGATACACACAGCAATATGTAATGACGGTACTATGAAATATATAATGTGATTACAATGCAGCACAGTTTCTCTTACAGCTGGTCCTTGTCTCTACTTTTTTGTTTTTGCACACAGGGGCTGCTTGTGGTCAGCGGAAGGTTGCCCACTTAATATCGTTACTCAAAATGTACAAGATGGCAGACGTGGAAACGATTCTCGCTGTTTAACTTTAGGGATTTGCCGCCTCCATTGATTGGCTGATTTGGGTTTGGCAGCTTCCCGTTTGGAATCCAACTTTGTGGTGAGAGGCATGTTGACCACAATGGAGGAGTTCCTTCCTCTCTGATGCACAGTGCAGCAGTGTGATAGCTAGACCTGGCCCAGGCAGGGAAACTCCAAGGGCTCCTGTTACGCTGCTCTTGATCAGCTTTCTTGATAAGGGAAACCACCGAACAGACAATCACAGTGTTGTGATTTATGGGTTTTTGTAAGTTACACAGACCTAAGATTGGAAAGGAATTTGCTGTAAATATTGTAAGAGTGGAAAAGGAAATGAGAACGCTTAAGTCGTTGGTGCACATATATTCTATTGATTAATCAATAGATTAAGATTAGAATAGATTGATTAATCAATAGAATATCATAATTAGTTGTAGCCCTACATTTTCCTGTTATGTAATAGAAACCACGCAATAAATATCTAATCATGTGCAAAAGCAAGCTCAACAAACTCTGATAAGATCGTAGTATGATTACTTAAACTTTTACAGTTGAACTTCCTCTGATCTGCATCATTGTTTTTATTTGACTTTTCTCTCAGCCTTTTTTGACTTGGGCATGACCTTTAAGCAATATCTCTTCCCAAATATTTTTCCTTTTCTGCAGCTTCCTTCGAGGCTGGGATGCTTCCTGGAGTTGAATCTTTCTGACATCACCAAATTTGCTAATCTCCGATGCCCTTTTTGCCATGCAAACAAGGCCATACCCTGTTGCTTTGCATATCATAGCCTCAGAACATCTAGTCTAATTTGGTTCTAGGAAGGAGATTGCGGAAATCTTTTGTACAGGTTTTTGGAGCATTGATTTTACATAACTGTGACAAAGGATTGAGCACTAACTGCGTTTCATTACGCTCTATGGACTCTGCGTTGTTAAGGTTTGCTAGTGGAATGAAGGAGGCGTGAGCTAGCAACACCTGCCAACCTGTTCTTCACCTAACGCACAACTGGGCCAAAAGCAGGTTAGGGGCTGACGTGGATATGACGTAGACTGGCGGCCTGCAGTCCACTGGGGGCCTATCCATACATGGTAAAATAAGCCTTTGGCTGATTTACAGAATAGTTCTGTAGTAAGACAGGTCAGGAAGATTGATGGAGCTTTTTCCAAGAGGAGAAACATCTGCTCTAATCAAGAAAGACTAACAACCTTTCTCTGGTCGTTCTGATGGTCGTGGAGACTGTTAAATCACACAACTGCGAAATAACTTATTAAGCCTATTCAATCAATTTTTTCGTCTTTTGGCTTCTATTGCTGTGTGTGAACACAAATATTTGTTCATCATTCTCTCCGTGCACATTTGTCTTGTGTCCTAAAATTGCTTAAGTCTTGTGTGTGTGTGTGTGTGTGTGTATCTCGAGGTAGGCCAAAAAAATGTACTGGCTCAAGTTCAGTTAGTGTTATAGCGGAAAAGAACGTTATAAAATTATATTTGAATGTGTATATTTAAAAAAGAAATCGTTTTTGAAAAATGTTCATGAGACTATTGATTAACATTGTTAATCAATGATGTTTAAACATATATTAAGTGATAACAATTTTGTTTTTTACAAAACAAAATATCAATTTGACCAAAACTTTGGAGTGGAACTAACAAGGTGATAAAATAATAAGTCATACCAGTTCAACAAAACAAAAAAAAATGACAAGCAGCAATTGTGGGGTTCAAGCCCACGTAAACGTTTAAATCTGATGCTACGAGCTGTCCAGTGCTTTACGGGGATGTTCAATAGGTTTAGTACTTAAGCACAGCAAGATTTGTGGTGACTGGACAAATGATCCCTGAGCTCTTACAAATAATGTTCCAAGCCAAATAGATTTCTTGTGCATCTGTTGAGAGGTTAATGGATATTCAATAGCTGTACATTACTGTGAACTGTGGAACATTCAAAGTCCTGCCATTAGGTCACCCTTTGATGGATTTGCATAAAATGTGTGAATGTTCCAAAGACAGCCCTGGACCTGTTAACCGAGTGTCATGGTAACCCGACTTCAGTTGTAAGGTATTATGTGATGGGCTACACATAAATATACCTAGGTCATGCCTTGCCGCTAGAGGGCTTTTATTTTGAAATGGATTCATCGGCCAATGGGGATACACCAACACTCGACCAACCAATGGTGTAACTTCATCACTCAGTCAGGGAGTCGGTCAGTCAGTGATGGGCAGACATGCACGTTTATAGGGCTGGGGTCAGAAAACCTTGTAGCGTTAGATAACCTAAAATGTATATAGCAAACATAGAGTACATTCTCTAGCAGCTGAATTCTTTAACTCTGTATGGACCCTGTTTTTAAAATTGTTTTTCAGGCATGTAGGACACAAGTACAAGGGGAAACGTAGGCCAAGTTCTATTGCTTAATGGCTTTGTTTATAGTTTGGTTTCACAGGTTTGACATCTGCTTTGTGTTTTTCCAAGTTGTTTTTTTTTTTTTCCTTAGTAAACATGTAACCTCTTCTACCTCTTCTACCTCTTCTAACACATGGGGATGATAAACTAGGTCAGTGGCATCGCCCTCCCCCCTTTCATGGTTCAACTGACATTACAATAATTCATTTTACGCAGAAAGGCGTTGCTGCACTTTGTTTTACAGATGACATCAGTGTTATCCTCAAACTTAAGGTTGTTGTCAAACACGGTACCAAGCACTGCTCTCGACTAGCTCAATATCCTGATCACAGTGAGTCAGGGATCAGGTGGGGACTTCCTCCAGTCAATGACCATGGCTTTAGTCTTATTTGAGTTCAGTTGGAGGTCTAAGTCCTTAAGCTATCCTCAACCGCAGGACCATGCCCAGACTCACCCTCCTGTAGTGGAATGACAATGACAGAATCATTGGCAAATTTAATAATCCGCAGTTTATGCATTAGCTTCCATACAAAGCCATGGAAATTAATTTCAGAGAAAATAAACCGTCATCAATCAATCAACAACTTTCAATCAATCAATCAATAACTTTATTGTCCCGAATGGGAAATTTGTTGCGCAGTCAGGATAAAAAAACATACAATACAATAGACAGTCACAGTACACAGTAAAACCAGCTCACACTTACATCAACATACTAGGTTCACAGTATCAAAAGGATAAAAAGTACCAGTTTTTATAACTCGTAACAAAAGTGCATATGTGAAAAAGTGCTAAGTGCAAAAGGGCAAGAAGTAAGTAGAATAGCGTAAGCTGTTTATCTTTATTGCGAGTTTAGAAAATTGATGGCAGATGGAACGAAGGAAGACTTTTTCCTGTTTAAGTTCAGTCTTGGGGTCCTGAATTGTTTACCTGAGGTCAACAAGTCAAACTCAATATACAGAAGGCAATCAAGGATGTTGTTGGCCTTTCTGATGACTTCTTATAGATATCAATGAGCCAGGCCTGCTGCTCCCCAGTGATCTGACTCGCTGTACTGACCATCCTAGTCTGTTTTATTCTGTACAGTCAAGATATCAAACCAGGCGACAATACAGAATGTCAACACAGATTCAACGAAGTTTCCATAAAACAGAGTCATCATAGTTCAACTGCCATTAAAATAATTCATTTCACGCAGAAAGGCATTGCTGTACTTTTTTTTTTTTTACCGATGACATCAGTGTTATCCTCAAACTTAAGCTTGTTGTCAAACACGGTACCAAGTACAGCTCTCAACTAGCTCAATATCCTGATCACAGTGAGTCCGGGACAGAATCATTGGCCCTGAAGAGATTCAGTTGATGAACCTAGATGTTTGTCTTTATTTGTGATGTAAAAGTATCAAATATGTAGACTATATAAAAAGTAATTTTACGTGAATACCTGATCGTTTTCCTCTCTAGTACGCTACATTTGTTATTATTAATATTATGAAATGGCCTAAAGCCATGGAATTGAATTTCAGTAATCCATAGAGCACAACTGATTTATACAGCTATTTATTATGCTCAATTTTTAATCTGTGTAATCTCCGTTTCTGTTTTGATTACTGATGACCGTGTGTGTGTGTTGATGAACATTGCATAAATATGGACATAATAGGTGATGAAATCTCGTCTTGTAGGCAAGGAGTTTGATTAGTCGCAGAGTAATCCAAGGCTGATTTATATCCCTGAAACTTACAACTCATATAAACCCATTTCTTCATCCTGGACAGAAGTTGGTCTATTCTATTCTCACTCTGGATTTTTCTCAATCTGTCAGTGTCCTGTTTTGATAAGAGGCTGTGTGTTACAAAATGTAGCCAAATGCCCAATGTTCCAGTGCCAACACTGAACTAGATACTGAGATTTTAGTGTTTGGGAATTTATTTTAGTTTTAGTTTAGATTTAAAGTGGCAGATCTTGAAGATCTCAGAAGATTTTCTTTTAAATAAATGTCTGTTAAGTCACTATCTATCGCCGAATGAGATAACACAATGGTGATTGAGCCTATGGTCCACTGATGAAAGCCCTCGTATTTGCAGTATTATGCATTCAAATTAGTGTTAGTGACACGTTTTCCCTTTGAAGTGAGGTCCAAAAACACATCTGCAATTACTGCTTTTCGCCACAGGTGCCGCCAAAGAGAACAAAACGGAGATCTTTGAGATTGCCACTTTAAGTTCAAACCTATACATTTTGTTCATAGAAATGCAGTGGTTTTCAGTTTTTTGCTTGTTTTTGCTAATGGATGTTGAAATTAGCATGGTCCTGTTCAGGCCTGGTTTCTGTTACCCTGGCCAGTGGTGTTCTTTATTGTTATCAGGGGGGTAGTATCTGAAAGCGTGGCTTGCTTTAGTACAGAGTGCAGTTTCATGGAATGTTAGGAATTCTCTCATTTATTGTCATCCTTGAGTAAACAAGACTAGGTCAAAACCTAGTACATGGCTGGACTGTGTATGGTTACGAAATTAAAAGCCTTGTAGCTAGAGGGCTTTTAATTTGAAAAGGATACATCGGCCAATGGGGAAACTCCAACACTCGGCCGACCAATGGTGTAACTTCATCTCTCGGTCAGTCAGTGAGTCAGTCCGTCACTGACGGACAGACATTCGCGTTTATAGGGCCGACCCCGCTGTTGTGGTCCAGCCAAAAATAGAACTCTGAATACTTAAAGTATCTGATTTTGAATTAGAAGAGTCCTGAGGATAAGTACAGTTAGTGTGAGATAGCCTTGTGTTCACCTACAGTCCCATTACATTGCATGTACTCAAGTTGAACACTGGCACCACCCTTAAGCCTTGTCTCCATCAGCTACAGTATGTTTAGCCTGGCTGGGGATAGCCATGGTCTGGTGTTGTGTGGTTGGGTTTGGCTCGCGTCTCCATTGCACTTTGTGAGGATTCTCCGGTTACTAGGCGACTGTAGAATCTCACATTGTGTGTGTAGCTAACATTTCAAAACTTGCACCACCAACTGTGGTTCACGCCCCAAACCATTATAATTTGGAGAATACTGGCTAAACCCTGGCCAGACATGGAGACAAGACATTATAAGCAACCAGCTGAGTTGCGAGCAAACTAGCACCACACATAGTCCACATGATCCCCAACCAACCAACACAAGAACCACATCCCCACACACAGGCCCAAGAGTCTCATCAAGATTGATTACCGTCTCTCTTTGACAGAGGTCAGGGTTTCAAACAGTTGCTGACAGCGGGCTTGAGCCACCCAGGGCAGGAGGGCTGAAGCTGCCCAATGAGAGCTATGTCACGGTGATGAGGTGTAGCAGTTGATTCCACTGTTTGTCTAAGTAATTCTGTCTCCTCTCTGCATGGTACCTGACCTGTGGCCAGACTGTGACACCAGGGCATCTTTAAGTAGGCCATTAGCCTGCTAAGTAGATTTCTGACTATTCCAGTTATCTAATTATTTCACAGCATTATTTACTACATATGGAGACTTATAATTTCTTTTCCCATCATTAAATGTTTTCAGTTTGATTAAAGAGTACCTAAACACTCAGGGTTTCCTGCCATCTAAAGGTTAAAAGCATGTTATTGCAATTGCAATCTCCTATTGGTTGATCTTGAGACCCTGTGATGTAATGTTGAGACCCTGTGATGTAATGTTACCTGTTCATCAATGGATGTCGACATCCAAATGATGTTACTCTTTAAAAGAAAAAAATGCTGCCAAATGTTTAGGTTGACTGAAAGGATTTCTACTTCATCATGAATCAGACATGCTTTTACAAAACCCTAAACTCGCAGATAACTAGTATTTGTATCAATCCCATCAGCAGGAACGAAATAGCTGTAGCTTTGTTTGAGTCGAGTTCTATTCAAACACCATTTGGTTAGATAGCCCAGATAGCATCACATGATCTCTCTATTCAACCGAATTAAAGAGAGCTCGCGGTCTCTCATAACAAGCTGACCGATAATGTAAAATAAAAATGTTACAAAAAAAATCGACCAAAAAGTAAAAAAAAAAACCCAAACATTTATTTTCTTCTAGGTCTAAGCGGATAAGCCTGAATTGCTGTGTTTTCATTTCCCCCGGCCAACATAGCAATTTGACATGCTCTAGTGCAAGCCAGCGGTTTCCTCACAATTTTGGTCTTTTCAAGTTCTTAACTTTTGTTCTTGACTTTTGCATGTAAATTCCAAGTATTTTATTTCAGATCAATGGGCGAGAATTGGGAAAACCGACCTATCTGTAACTCTTCATCGAAGCTAGGATTTGGCCAGAAATTAGACCTTCGTCAATTACATAAAAAAAAAAGAAAAAAAAAAATTCTAGTTGTCCATATTCAATTCTATTCTTGGTAGGAGACCATTTTCTTCTTACCCCGATGAATAGAAACTGTGTCCTAACCGAATGCATGACTAAGAGCTTAAAATAACGTTGAGATGAAGTCATGGGGTCAGACAATACAGTGTGACAAACTGCATATTGAGAAAGAGTCCTGGAGATGCTGTTCTTGGCAAGCTGAAGAAAGGAATTCTTGTTTCTTAATTAGATTCAATTCCCATCTATTAGCTCTCCAGATTGTTGATTAGGAATGCTGTTGTCGTGTTTCACCCCTTAAAATACATTTTTAGGCCTGTCGTGACTTATTACAAGACGTTGACATGAAATATTACATTCAATTAACATTTTTTTGCAAGACCCAGCCATATGTGGCCTAGTGGTGTGCTTTTTTAGTCTTTGGGGGGTTATTTCATTTTTAAAGCTTCTAATGGTCAACTTTGGCAAATTTGTGTCGCTAAAAGTGGCTAGCTATGCCTACTGTAGGACAGCGTCCAACTGTTTCAGTACTGATTGCACTATATGACTTTAGTTACCCAACCTCAGAGTTTTACCTGAGATAGAGTCCTCATATCTTGACCTCCCTGGTTTGAATTTGACTCCGTCCATCTCCTCAACACGGGCTGTCAGAGACCATGATCACTAAGAAATGAATGGCCTCCTCACTCCTGTAATCTGCTTTGTGTTAGTGGTCCGGGTTCAGTAACTCGTACTTAATCTTTGACCACATTCCCTGTGAAACATCTTGAATTAATCCAACCTTGTAATTTATTTATTGACCTTGACTGATTCCAGATCTGGTGATGCATTTCATCTTAATTCTTTTAACCTCTCTGGGTGTTTATTTTTTGTTTTTATATCACATCTGACTTTTAATTTCACTGTCAATTAACATATTTAGGTCTGCGCTTTGCATTGGTGATTTAAGATCTCAAATTTGAATTATGCAAAAAGAAAATCGTCACAATTTGAAGCATTTAGTCAACTCTTGGATGCTAGTTAAGTTTATTTACAATGCTTTCCTTAGGATCTCCTTATAGCTCCCAATCTTTAATAAACAAAAACAAACGAGGCTATCGGAGGCAAGTTATATGTTGTAAAATCAGCCTTAGCTCTCATATCCAGTCACACACTTGTGTGTGGGCAGACACACACACACACGTGCACACCCTTAACCACACACGTGCACACCCTTAAACACACACACACACGTGCATACCCTTAAACACACACACACATGTGCATACCCTTAAACACACACTTGCACACCCTTAAACACACACACACGTGCACACCCTTAAACACACACACACATACACGTGCATACCCTTATACACACGTGCACATGCACGCATGCTCTGACCCCATCGCTTGGTGATGTACTGTACATCTTGTATCTCTTGTTGGTATATCTTGTTGGTATTTCCTTTGCTTTATAATATCTTGTTTTCAGGTCTATGTGTCCCTTATTTTCTTTGAAGCCCTTTGTGACAAAAGCGGATGGTTAAAAGTGCTTTATAATTGCATTTGACTTGACTTCACTTGAAACGAACTGTGCCAGTTAGAAAGTCTGGAAATGTGATTCCACATTTGTGTGATTTGTGTTTCCTTCCATGTCCTCCCATTACCTGTGTCAAGACCGCTCAGAAAGATATATGGTTTGCTCTGCATGCAGCCAGTCAGGAATACTGAGTCTGCAGTGCATTGACTGCAAGGCAACTTGACCAACGCGTGGTATAATGCATCCGCTTGAAGTGGAGACCTTGTGATAGTTGTTGCCCTGCTTAGGGACAACATCATTTTTATTGATTCCTATTTGATTTAGGTCAGTGTACACTCAAAGAAAATGGTCAAATCTTCATCTTTTTTCATCCCCAGGTTCAGGAGAAGGATGTGGAAAGATCATTCAGCGTTTTCCTAAGAAGGACTGGGAGGGGACAGCCTTTCCTCAGGGGGTGGAGATGGTGAGTGGTCTCCTATCATGTCAATATTAACTGACACTGTTTGACAAAACATTGACTTGCGTGACCGGCGGTTATTTGAAACATTTTAAAAATAAATTTCCTGTTAGGCCTGAAGCGGTTAAAAGGTAAATAGCATCATTTTTCTGGCGCTAGCTAGCAAGCAGGCTACCTGGCAGTCGTTGCTATGCTGTTGTAAAAAGCCCAGTCAAAGCACAACATCTCTATGTTCAAGTTAGGTTTAGGAGGAACATTTTATTAAGTTCTCCTACCATAAATAGTAAAACAAAAGTTACAAAGATAACAATGGTTCTATTGTGTTGTTTTCCAGATTCCTTGGTTTTAATTCTTTTTAATTCACATTTGTAAGCCTTTTTTACACTAAAGTAACTGTTGTCACATAATCTTCACTAATATTTAGTAGACTCAGTTAAGTCAAGTCAACAACTCAGTCAAATCAATGGAAAGTCAAGTCAATGGAGAAGATGATTTTTTAATTCTTTAATCAATAAATGCCTGCGTCTGACAGAGCTGTGTCTAAAGGCCTTTGTCTAACAGGACTCCTGTAGAGAATCCTGTCTTGTTCCATCTGCCCTGTTGCCTGCAGTGGAAAGTGGGCTGGTCGGGCATTATTCACACCAGCCATCACAAGTTAAGAACTCATAACAGCAGATCTGACAACACCTCTGGAACGTTTGGAAGTTAATGTTTCATATTTTTTACAGTACAGGTTATAGAGTATGTTTGTGGTTAGTCGATGGCCTTGTCCTCTCATCCTCACACAATACCAACTTCCTGATTTAAACTGTTGACAGTTAGGAATTCTCTGTTCTGCGTAGAATGTTTGGTTTAAAAACAAAACAAAAAAAAGACTACTATTTTTTTAAACATGACAGATTTGACCCCCTGGAGTTTTCCCATATTTCCAGGACACATGTTTGTCCTTTAGAGCATGTGGAGCAGATATTGGCATTTCCTGTTCCAACTAAATTCATAATGATTGTTTATTCAAAAGTTTGTGTCAACCCCTTCTGCCCTGACTAATTGGGAAACCCTCCTCTATGTCCAGCTTGCTATCTCTTTCCCACTGCTGGGTGTTGCCATCTTCCTTCAGAGGAATGTTAAGGAAAGAGATGTTTCTTTGGGTTTATGCCCTCTTTATCTCCCTCCCCTCTCAGTGTGACTGCAGGGTCCATGACAGGGGGTCTGTTACCAGTATGAGGACGGCGCTCCGGCAAATATTTGCGTATCTATATCCGGAGAGAACTGTCTATAAATCTCCAGGGCAACAGTAGCAGTAAACAGTTCCATACCGCTGCTCTCTGATCAGCACAGGCCAACAGCGCCGGTGTAATTGTTTGTTTACTTGTTTACTCGTGTGAATATAGGCTAAGTTATTTAAAGGACGATGCTTTCGGGCTGCAGACGAGGTACATCCAGAGCACTGCTCTTCAGCGGGGGACGTGGATGTTGGACTTGGGCGTCCAGGAAGTTCTTTGATCCATTAAGAATGCTAATCGGCAGATACTTACTGTAACGACGACGTTTTCACGACAACATTAAAGCAGTTGTTTACATTCACTTGCATGCCTTTCTCCTCATGCGCACTAAGTTACTATGCCTTTAAGGGCAAATAGGTTCACGTTTATTCACCCCCC
>OMKK01014220.1:1977-15811 GCA_900302305.1 Polymixia japonica | reverse complement strand
GTCATCAACTCAGTGTCATGAACTCAGTGCCATCAACTCACTATCATCAACTCACTGTCATCAACTCACTGTCATCAACTCACTGTCATCAACTCAGTGTCATCAACTCAGTGTCATCAACTCAGTGTCATCAACTCAGTATCATCAACTCAGTGTCATGAACTCACTGTCATCAACTCACTGTCATCAACTCACTGTCATCAACTCAGTGTCATCAACTCAGTGTCATGAACTCAGTGTCATCAACTCAGTGTCATCAACTCAGTGTCATCAACTCAGTGTCATGAACTCAGTGTCATCAACTCAGTGTCATCAACTCAGTGTCATGAACTCGCAAGACTCATCTGGCATGTGAGGCTACCAAATTTTTGGCATTCTTTGTAATGAAAATGATCTATTCCTATTCGTCAGATGTGAAGATGACCTTTGTCAAACTTTGACCTCCATAACCTAAGTTGATTCCCCACCTAGACAGGTGGGCTGGGTTTTGTCCAACCAGCTATATAGCATACCAGATAGATTAGAAAGTGTAGACAGGCCAGTCAGATAAGAATGTATCACCACAGACCGGCAGGTTTTCATATTAACGGGAGTACACATTATATGTCGTTTTAAAAAGTAAGACCCAAAGTGAGAAACTAATCAAATAAATTAAACCTTTTTTTTTACTATGTATATTCTCCTGTCTTTAGGTGGATACATGGAGAGTTAATTAATCAAGTTGACCTTTGACCTCCTCACCTAAACAGGTTGTCTGGGCCTCATCCAGCTGGTAGCCTTCATCGCAGTGGCAGGTGTAGCCTTCAGCTGTGTTGTAACAAACCCCCTGGCCACAAATGTGAGGGTTGATCTGACACTCATCCACCTCTGGACCAGAGAGAGAGAGAGAGACAAGAGCAGAGATTAGATTAGATTAGAATCTAGATTGAATTTCATTAATGCTTGTGGGAAAATGTTTTTTTTGTTTAGATTATAAGAGAGAAGCAGAGAGGGAGAGAGTGAGAGAGAGAGAGAGAGAAAGAGAGAGAGAGAGAGAGAGAGACAGACTTGTGTGGGGGAAAACCAAGGAGAGGAGTGGAATACAGTGGAAAAGGAAAGTAGGTAAGGGGAGAAAGAAAGGGGATTGAATCAGAGAGAGAGAGAGATGAAACAAAGAGAGAGAGAGAGATGAAACAAAGAGAGAGAGAATGAGAAAGAGAATGAGAGAGAAAGATAGATAGATAGAGGGAGAGAAAGGGAGCGATAGAGAAAAGAAAGAAGCAGAGAGATATGAAGAGATGAAATGAGTAATGATGATGACAGCACAGCAGTCAGCTGAAGTCAAAAAGGACAGTTTGAATATCTATCACTCAAGATGAATCCCTCCTCTTCTGGTAAGCACCCAAATCCCAGACAAATTACTTAAGATTTCCACAAAGTAAAAGTTAAAGGCAGACAAAGTGGCAAAAGGTGGCCTTCATCAAACCCAAAGGGTTTGGTTTTTTCAAAAAAAAAAAAAAAAGAAACAACACAAATGCCATTTAAGTAGGATTACAAATGATACAAATAAATAAATAAATTTAAAAAATAAAAACATACACAAACCAAACTAAATGGATGCAATGAAATGGTGGTTAAAGTTGTAGGCAATGTAATAAAATTAATGATAACAAGGGCATATAAGTCTAACTGGTGATGATTCATATATCACCCAGTAGGTGAAAGGGCGCAAAGAAGGATTTAGACAGTTGAAGGAGCAGTGGGCAGCTGGATGTTCTCTCTAATGTGAGCCAGGAAAGGGTTCCAGAGTTTGTAAAATGTATTCATGGAACCCCTCAAAGAAAATGTTATTTTCTCTAATTTAATGAAGATTAGCTGGGTGAAAAGGTATCTTTCCATTTTAAGAGAATCAGACGTCGGGCAAGAAACATGGCAAAGGCAATACAATCTGCCTCTGCTTTTGAGAGGGAAAACGTAGGAGACACCAAAAACGGCCAGCAGGGGGCATGGATGAACTGATTTACCGAGACAGGTGGAAATTAAAGAAAGTATTTTAAAGACCTGGTGCCACAGGCCTATTTCCTCCTAGATAATGATCATTGGGTATTATTATTATATATCTAGGAAGATTTTTTTCAAAAAACTGTATATTAAGTTTTAAAAAAAGCCTGTCTTTCTGTGGACACATCCAACAGCTCATGAAGAAATACAGGTTGGGACCTTAGGACTGCCCACCTGTCCCAGTCACTCCCCCTCCTTATACCCGCTCTGTTCGATCGCTGCTAGCTTGTTGTCTAACGGTAGATAACCTATATTAGTTATTATAGCTAGCAAGCTAGTTTGCCAGCAGTTAGCAAAATGGCAGTGGGGGGAAATATTGGTGAAATTCAACCATATATGTTTGAATCATGGTCCAGTTCCGAGGATGAGGAAGAGCAAGAAGAGGAACAGGCAATAGTACACAATCATCTAAATGTGGACGCATCTGAATGGTAAGTAATGTTAATGTTAGCTCTGCTCTCTGTTTTGATCAGATCAGTGTAACAGTTAGCCATACCCCTATGGAACATTCAGACACAAATCTATGTACACAAATCTATAGATTACATTTTGTGACTATGAGCATGAGCATGAACTGCCGTGATACTGTGTTGAATATATTATAGAAATTATGCCTTTAAAAGACAAAGGGTGCTCTAAAATAGAATCGCAAGGACTACATGGGGGTAAAGCATTTGGCGCATAAAATCTCAAATTTGTAAGTAGCGAAAGAAATAGTTTTTAGATAATTTAAAATTTTCACAAAGATCGCAAAATGCAGAAAAAATGCCATCGGAATAGAGATCAGCAAATGACGTAATGTCCATGTTGTGCCAGTCAACAAAGGTTTTGTCCAGTAGAGAGGGTTTAAATAAATTATTTGAATGAATTAGAGATTTTGAAGGAACATGCCAACATTTTGGGAAATACACTTATTTGCTGTCTTACCCAGAGTCAGGCGAGGAGATTGATCTCAATTTCATGTCTATGCGTCCAGTACAAAGATAGTTCTGGGTACATGCTAACCTAGCTTAGCATAAAGACTGGATGCAGGTGGGTAATTTAGCCCTGCTCCATCAAATGTGATGAAATGGACCTTCCAACAACTCCAAAGCTGTCTTAACTACATGTTGTATCTTGTATATTTAACACGTGTAGAAATAAAATATAAAAACGAGACGTTGTTTTCGAAGCACTATTTGGACGTATTTCTAGACTTTGATCCTGAGCGTGCAAAATCACTACACCCAGTGACAAGACAAGGGCTAATGAGCGATTGCCAATAAAAGAGGCGAGAGCGGGCAACCCTTCCTTGTCCCTCTACTTATTGGAAACTGCTTAGAGTAGGTATTATTAGCATGAACTGAAGAAACTGGTGCTGTGTAAAGTAACCTGATCCAAGAAATAAATGTACTGCCAAACCCAAATCTTTTAAGAATATGAAATACATATCTCCACTCAACCCTATAAAAAGCTTTTTCCACGTCCATGGAAATTAATACCTCTGGACCTGGAGAATCTGAAGGTTGGTAGATGATGTTGATATGATATTGAATAGGCGCCTCACATTAAAAAAAGAAAATCTATTTTTGATATTGAATTTTGAACAGTCTGGTCAGAAGATATAATATCAGGCAGTACAATTTCTAAACGAGAGACGAGAATCTTCACTAAAACTTTCACATCCACGTTTAACAGTGAAATGGGTCAATAAGAACTACAGCAATGTGGATCTTTGTTTTTCTTGAGTAAATACTTTCTTGAGTTTTTCTGAATAATGTTACCACCCAGATCTTTAAGATGGAGAAGCACCCGGTTAAGCTTTCAGGGCTTGCCCAGACCTCTTACATTCCAGCTGGCAAATTGAATCACTGAGCCTGCTGCTCCACTGTCATTATTGCCAATGCTCATTCAAGTAAACATAGATTCCAAAAATGTTATTAACCAGTGAAAGACATCGAGCAGCCCTGTTATATTTCCTATAATGCCTACAACAAATATATAAGAAACCAAAACAAAGACTAGATAAAACCAATGAAAACAAAAATATAGCTGCAAGCGGCGATGACGGGGTTCAAGCCTACTTAACCGGATTAAACCTGATGCTGCAAGGTTTCCACAGCTTTAGTCCTGAAGCATATAGATTTATTAAAACTGGACAAACAATCAACAAGTTATTACAAATAATGTTCCAAGCAAAATACATTTCCCATTCTGATCATCTTTAGGTGGACTTTGGTGCTCCAATTTTAACATTTGTAGAGCTGGAATGCCTGGATATGTATATCAAGTTTCATAACAATTGGTTATACAGTGTAGGAGTTACAGCCACTGTAGCGACCCCATTAAGCAGATCTGGATCATTTTCTTTTGTGATGCGTTTCCAAGACTACAAGATTGCATTTGCAAAATCTCATGTCTCTATCACATACCATCTCACGGGAATTTGTGCAAACATTTCTGAAGAAAAATAAAAATAATAATAGCAAACCAGCACAAAAACAATACAACATTAAAAATGGACGTTGATAACAAAAGGTCTAGGTGGCTGGTTTGGTTTTGGTTTTGATTGTAGAGTGCGGTGCACCCTGTCTAATAGGGGCTTCTCATCCAAGCTGAGCAGCTCCTGTAGTAAACTGGAGATGAACTCGGCCCGCGCTGTGCCCTCAAATCCCTCCGCAATGCTCAAGGTCCTCGCATTTTATTTGGAGGTCTTTGACTTCAGATTGGAGTCTAGAGACCGTTGCTTGAAGATCCATAACCGCATCACTTGTTGCAGATATTTCAACTTCTTTCAATCGACATTCACATTGGCTCAGAGCTGTATCTAGTGCCGCAACTGACCAAGATAAGTCTTCCCTGATGGCAGAGATGTCTGACTGTAGTCCACTGACCGCTGATTCTATTTTAGCGCAAATGTCAATTTTTAGGGAGTCCAGAGCTTTGGTGAGCAGGTCAGTTGTTAACCTATCATCTTCTCGTGAACTCCTGGCTTCGGCCTCGTCGGACAAAAGATTAGCGGCGCCGCGGGTGGCTCTGGTGGTTTTATTACTTGAAGAAGGCATGTTTCTTCGAATCTGTTCCAATTACACTTAAATCGACTGTATAAACTTTGACAGCGTTGAAATGTGAGATGAATCAAATATGTTTGTCTACTTTTAAACGAAACTGAAGGATGACCTGATGGAGCTTGGACATAGCGTGTCTACATGGCCGCTTCCGCTTCCCCTATCTGCCCTGTTCTGACAGAGGTCAGCTCCTGGGAAATCTGTTACTATACCACCGAGTGAGTTAGCGAAGACACAGCAACTCTGATTCACTAAGGTTGCATTGTGGGAGGAAATTAGATCCTATTCATTAGTATTTATGCAAATCAAGTGATCACGCAAAAAAAAAAAAACGGCCACAATATGTCATGTGTGCAGGAAGCTCTCTTTTTCCAAGTTTTAAGAACTTGAGGAGTCTATCAAGACTGGACCACTGTGGTACCTGGCTGCTCAGCGGGGTTATTAAACCAACAGTGAAAGATAGGCAAGCCCTGAGCTCAAGCACAAGGCATTATATCAAAAGACATTATAAATGTATTGGGAAATGGCAGCCAAAATTGCAGGTGGATTGAGAGCATATTAACAATACATTATGTCTCCATGATGTATGCCTTTGTTAATGACTTGGCCTTCCGGTACAGAGCAGGCTGAGATAAAAGACAGTGTCAGATTTCCTTAGTAGGTAAAGTTGAACAACTGCCTGGTTTATTATCGTTTGGGTTGCAGGATAACTTTCGGTGGGTCACTGTATGGCAAGAAAAGCGATATATCTTTTATGAGCTCGTGTCCCAGCAAAGGACAATATGTATTTCAACTTTATGAGCCATTTAAAGCACACATCCTACTATTTTGTATTGGAGGTGATGTGGTCTTTAATCACGTTACTTCCTCTATGTGTGTATATTGTTCTATCCTCTCATTGTGCAAACCTGCAGCAGTGGGAAGCCATTGCTTACCAACAATTTCAGTTAAAACTGTATTGCCATTTTGCAAGTAATATGGAGCTTGGCTATTCAACCTCTTTGAAGCAGTTTAACACAATCAGGCTATTGTTGACTTTTACAGAGGAAGCTGTTTAAATGGGGAAAGAGTACAGCCTCAGAATAATTAGCAAGCGTTGAGGCGCGTGGAGGCATGAGGGTCTAATGTTGGCAAGGGCAACGGGATGATTAAAAGAGAGAGAGAGGGACAGAGAGAGGTAAGACGTGTCTGTCATCAGCTAAACTCATAACATTTCTGCAGCCTTTTAATTTGGTGTCACCTTTCCGGGACAGCAGGATATGATGAGGAAATACACACACAAAACACACACACACACACACACACTTACATATGCACGCACACACACACCCACACACACACACACACCAAGAGAGGTCTGGGGGTTTGAATATCCGCCTGGCAAAAAGCACCAAAATATCTCTTGTGGTTTACTGATTGGTCCAAGTAGGTTTTAGTGGACGATGGCACCACACAGTCCTCTCTCTCTGTTTTCTTGACACTCCATGTTGATCTCTCTCTCTCTCACTACTCAGAAAGTTCCCCTAGATTCCTTGCCCACAGCACCAGAATAAAAACAGGTGGGTGTCAGCAGAATTGGTTGTCTAGGAATAACCCCAATCAGTATCCCCCTCGTGTCACTTGACGGACCACAGCAACAACTATATATAAATCTAAATCCATTTTGGGGTTAAGAGAGGAAGCAAGTGAGGCTGTTCCCAGGATTTGTGTTGGACCAACGTATACCCATAATGATGATGTTGTTTGACTATTTACATCTGGAATATGGACATACACTGAGCAGCAATAACCCTTCAAGGTGCCATAGCGTTGCTAAATATATTGAAGCTGAAAATATAACATTCCTACGACAGAAGAGGGAGAGAAGCCCCCCGAGGACAAAGCCAGGAGGCCGGTGGAGGAGAAAGCGCCACACTTGTGGGTCTGTGTAAATTCCTCTTATATCACTATTTCTGCCCCTGACCTGTCGAGAATTCAGATGCAGGGTTCAACCAAAACTGAAGGACAAGTTAATGGGTGAGTGACAGAGATAACAATGAGGGTATTTATGAACCTCGCTATTCGTCCAACCGTCCAGCATGGCTGCTTCATTCATGCTTTTTAAGGGATCAGTCTTTCTGCGTGTATATGTGTCTGTATGTGTGTGTGTATGTGTGTGTGTGTGTGTGGGTGTGTGTGTGTGTAGAGGGGGTCAACTATGTACCAAGGACAGTTCTATTATCAACCTATCAGCTGTGCATTCACCTGTTCGCTAAACTCTCTTGGCAAATCCGTACAGAATAGAATAGAATATACACAAGGGAAGAAAAGAGAAGAGAAGAAAAGAGAATCCTCTTAATCTGAGTACTGTAAAATTCATGAAGACAACACAGATCTACAACCTAACAATGGCAGGCACCATTCATCGATGCATTGCTTTGGTCTGGCTTTACTCGTCACTGATTGGTTACAGAAACTTTGAACTTACTGGCTATGAAAAACAGAAGGAGGGGCTCATTAGCATACAGAAAAACACTGTAAAAAATAGTGCTTTACTGTATGCCGTAAAAAGTGGTGTTTTTTACGGCGTAAAAACACTGCTATTTATGCCGTACGAAACAGCGTTTTTATGTAAGTCGCGTTAAAATAGAGGTGAATTATAGCATTTTGTCTTTCCATACATGAATGTACTGATACAGTATTGTGAAAAATAATATTGTGATGCTATTGTGTATCGATTTATTGGAACAGCCCTAGAGAAGAGTAGAGAAGAGTAGAGAAGAGAAGAGTACAGAAGAGTAGAGAAGAGTAGAAAAGAGAAGAGAAGAGTAGAAAAGAAAAGAGTAGAGAAGAGTGTCTCCGGTTGTGTTTCCTACCTGCAGACTGAGTAGGAGCGATGTCTTGGCCTGCGTTAGATGGAAGTATCTCCACGGGTGCTGGGGGGGAGGTTCTCTCAAAAACCTCTGAGAAACCAAGAAAAACAGGAGAGGACAAAAAAGAGTAGAAAAATGTATACAAACAAATTAGTTCTTTGTTAGTCCAACAAAATTTTCTCAAAATTAAGAAATATAACGAGAGCATTTCGAATGGTCATTTGAATGCACAAATAGTATAATGGTCCTACTCAGAAAACAGAAATATTTTCATCGTCACAGATACTGTAGAAGACAACAGCCATGGCAAAAGTATGCGTAAGAATTGTGAAAAATAAAAATGAGTAATGAATGAACCAAAATTAAAAAGAACAATGAAGAAAATAAAGGAAATAAAGGAAACATTTTATATACATTTTTAATGTAAACAAAACAACAAAAACATTTCATGTACTGACAAAGCAAAAAAAACAAAAAAAAACTACAACTGACACTGTAGGAAAGCAGTGAGCAGAGAGACAAAGAGTAAGGAAGGATGAGAGTGAGCTGGACACCTGGGAAGGCTGCCTCCATCCTGACTGTGGACACACCTGGAGAGAGCTGGGGCAGCATAGGTTCAACTATTGGCCTATCACTAACCACAGGAACTACCAGCTCCTTCAACGACAAGAGACAAACAATATGGCCAATGGGTCAAGGTCATAAGTATACGGTACGTATAGTCCTTAGCCGTGATCCTTTTAGCTTTGCGACGCAGTGCAGTCCTATTGCCATGCGATATAGTGGCAAAACCGTAAGCAAGTTAGCATTTAGCATGGCGACTGACTAGACTAAAAAACAAAGCAAGAATGAACAGCTTGGTGAGCAAGATGGAAAGCAAAAACGGGATACTGCTTTTCGCAGAGACTCGAAATATTGATCTGAAGTTTGTCTTGGATACCGTCAAGATTGTTGTCTGAGAAAATTCAACTCAGATCCGCGTCAAACATTATTTAAAGGGCTCCGAGCAGATGTACCGTACTATGCGCAGACACATACTGAAGAAGAGGCTACGTGATAACACAAAGAGCAAAATCATTGCCAAAGCAGCAATCATTGCCAAAAAGTGACCATTTTCTTCCATGACTGGCAGCTGTCTGAGTACGAGTGGAGCATTATCCTGCTCAGTCATGCAGCGGTGTTGCTGACTTCATGCAGAGATGATGCTGCGACTCCTGAAGGCTGCCTCAGAGGCAAAATAAACAAAACAGCGTGTTTGCGCATGCAAACTGTTTTTACATTTTAACTACTGAAAGTGCACAACCTACCTGGTCTGGTGTAGTTGTCGCTACTGACCATAGAAAAAAAAGAAGTGAAAAGTAAATTATTTAAAAAGGTTTGCTATAAAACCAAAGAAAAAGAAACATTGCTTAGAGGCGCTGGCCTTGTTCAGTTGGGTGGAGTTCAATCTGAGATAAATACAGTACATTCTGTTATTCCTAGACACAAGCTGTATGAAATTCCCTGTTTAATTAATGTCTTCAAGTATTATAGGATGTCAATAAATTCAGAAGACATTTATGTCTGGAGTCATTTAAGCTATCTTGGACACCTGTTGAAACATTATCTTCCTCATAACTAGCCGAGACACCTTAATCAGCAAACAAGGATGTTCCTCGTGAAATTTCTGGCTCAATGCCATGTCATATTTCAGAACCTTTGAAGTTTTTATGTTATCCCCTTGCAGACGTCATAAACCTAGATCACATTGTTAGGTCTGAGGCGTACCAACTCTGAGGACACAAAAACAGTCCTTCCTCTCGACCCAGCGAGGCTCTTAGCTTTGCCCGGCCAAGGTGCCAAGGTGCCAGGGTGCCAGGCTCCACATTAGCCTCTCCTGGCATCCAAGCATTAATCTACACAGGTTTGGGCAGTGGCTTTCTGTCAGATTGTTTTTCGGAGCCTGTCCTCTGCGTTTGGGATCCTCAGCACTCCGTTGCTCCAGAGAAGCTTAGCAGTAATTTGGACTCTGTCTGGCTTTGGCTTAGACACTGCCAAGTTTCTCTTTTCCTCGCCGGCTGCCAAGCTTGTCCTGAATAATAACAGCAGAGTAAAGCTCCTTCCCCCCTCTCTCCTAGAGCCACATCCATGGTTTTTTTGGGGGGGTGGGCATGGGGGGAAGATGAGGCTAGCCAAAGCACTTTAATCCTTGTCCTCTACAAACAGATGTCCCGTAAGGGAAGGATTTCTGTTTTGTTTGTTTTTTTAGATCTGGCTATATAATTACATGCAAGAGGGATCATAAGTAAAGGTGTCCGGTGTCACTTGAGTGCTGTTATTAGTTCAATGCAGATTGCTGTTCTTTTGAGGATTGATTTTTTGTGGGCCACTGACATGGTATAATTTATAAATCACCATCAATAAAGCTGCACATCAAACAAATGTTTTGCCATAATTTGTTTCCCTGTTTGATGCCAGTTACTTTTTCATCAGTCATGCACATGAAATTTCTGTCTTCAACTTCTAAATGCCAGTTCTTCAAAAGTTACAGTTGAGTTCATTCACTAAATAAAAGTGGCAGGTAAAATACACAGGATTTATTAATATAATTTAATGTCTCAACTAGATGGCACTCAGTAGAGCGCATACCTCCACCAACGCTATGCAGCTGTCAAGATATGACAGTTCAACATTTTGGATTTTCACCAAAGGTTAATAAGTTTCTTCCATGGCCCATTACCCACTTCGGTAACGCTTTATATTAAGGTCCTTGTAATAAGCATTAATTAATTAGGTAAAAAGGCCCTTGCTTATTAACATTATTATGTGTTAATAAGACTATATAAGTGTTAATAATAGCATCATAAACACATTTATTGTTAGATTATAAGACATTTAGAATAAACTTGTTAACAATTTATTGACTGCTAAAAGCCTTATGAGTTTCTTATAATTGTTTATAATAGCATTACAAACATATTTATTGAATTTAACTAACTTACCTATTATGTCATTGTTAAACCTTTACTAAGCTTTTTCTGTTGCTTTATTACCGTTTTTTTTACACATGGCAGGACGTTTTTCTTTTTTACAGTTTTTCACCATTTGTCTCCATAACCAGTATATCTATTTTTTTTAGGATTTTGAATATATTTCAATATGGAATTTGTGACTCAGCAAATTGCTGTCCACTTGAATTTTGTATGTTAGGTTTTGAAATTAATTTTAACAGTTTTGAAAAGAGTAAGTAAACATTTGCAAAATGGGCTGTAGATATATATAGTTCTGCTAGTGGTTGAGTTTGAGTGAGAAAATAATTCAAGAATTTTGAAAGCCGTGGTCGAATGCATTTTGTGTCAACTCAGTATTGAGAAATGCTTGTAACCAATTGTAAAAGAAACTGTAGGAATACAGTAATACATACTGTTCTGGGTCCTGCAAGTTTTCAGAGCCTTGTAATGTTATTCAAAGAAGTTCAGGCTTTAAATTTACATTTGTTTTTTTGGTATGTTGAACTTTGACCTGTGATGTAACAGGAAGTAGAAAGTTTGTTAGCTGTTATCTGCTGGTCATGCAGAAGCCTGTAGCTCTGTTTGACAATGCTGAACACAGCCTGTAAGATTGTGATAAGAATAAGTTATGCTTTTGTGTGCCTACCCCTTTGTTGTGATTTGTTTTTACTATAAACACTAAAATCTCTTTTAGTTTGCTGTTAGCATAATGGCGCTAGCATTAGCGGGTTAGCCCGCTAGCGTTAGCATGTTAGCTTATAAGCTAGCTAGCGCTAGCTTGGCCTGCTAATTTGAACTGATTACACATGGACTGATTGGTTAATAAGATTGTGTAATTTAAGTGAATATATATTTTATTGAATAAATACATTTTTTATTAAAACCTACTTCAGTTTATATGTTACAATTGCACTTTTTTATGTTCATTAGTGATGTTTCATATCACATTTTCAGAATGTTTTTTATAATATACAATTTACCTTAATGTTGAAAGATACTGTAATTGTACTGTTTTGTTTCAAAGGCCTGTTTAAGACTATGTTTTATAGGACGTTCTCTTTGTGGCTGTATGTAGCTGCCATTTACATGAAAATGATGGAAATTTAAAGAGCTGTCTTAAAATGTGTTTTTGTGCTTCACCACTAAAACATTGTATTCATAATATATGTATTTTTTCATTCACATTTTATATAAGTTAATCAGTTGTTACTTGCCCCACGACCAACTTTTCCACAAAGTTTCATGCAAATATAAGTTATATGCCTTTTTGTATGAATCTACACCCACCACCATACCCCCCCTTTGGTCAATTGGTGTGAAACGTTGATCAGTTCCTCCTTGCCCCATGAACAAACTTTCCACAAAGTTTCATGGTGTTATGTGAATCATTTCAGAAGTTATATGCCCTTTGTGTTAACCCACGCCCACCTCCACACCTGTTGGTGGAGGTAATAATCTTATCTTAATGTAGTCTTAGTCTTAATGTATTCCCCTTGTTGTGTTGTAGTATTATGTCAAATCTGAGCAGAAAAAAATCAGCTTGCCTCCATCATCCTTGTTGGAGCTGAACAGATCAATCTAACAGTGGACCCCAATGGAATGGACATCTTTGTGTTCATCATCGACATTTTTTCTGAACGTAATCGCATTTTGTATGTTCGATACACTTGTCCAACCAAACTTAATTAAGTAAACTTAAGTAAACATAACACCTACTGGGTATATAGTATTGCATCATACAAACTCACCTGGTACCACCTCTGGGTTCCCAAAGGCCTCCACTGGTTTCTCTGGTGTTGGCAGAGGGTGGGGAGGGGGTGTGGCCACTGGCTCTTGGTAGGTGATGATTGGCTTGTTGATGGGCGGCTTGGGCAGAACAGTGTAGCCCATCCCACCAGGACATATCTCTTTGAACTTAGCTAAATGGTTTAAAAAAATAAAAATAAAATTATACAATCTAAGAAGTGTTGAATATGATGAAAACAAAGATATGTGACTTGATAATAATATTATTCTGTGTTGTGATGTCTTTAATTGTATATGTTGATTATCTAATATCAAATTTGAGGAACCAAACCAAAGAACATACTTTATTTAAATTATTTAATTAATTTTATGCAATACCTTTTGGTCTGATATAGGTGATATATTTATGTTGTTTATGGCTTTGGTTGGACACACACTGCAATATTTTGGGAAGTACAAATTTACACATCAAAGATGCAATTCCAGCTAGATTTCTTAGATGTTGGGTACCCTAAAAAAAACCTCTAGTGAAATGCAGTTACAATATGTGCAATTCTTATCTGAATCTTTTGTTTTCATTCAACCTTTTGTGGGATGGCCAAATTGCTGCTAAATCTGTTCGAAATCCTGTAGCATGCATTCCCCACGGGTCACAACTGAGCCTCAGAACGTTATGCTTTGCAGCTCATATCTCAATAGGAAAAGAAGTTGAAACGGTTAATTTTGAGTTTGCTGATAAAAGGGACTGAACTGAAGTCACACTATTTGTGACATTCTTGCAAATAACATTTTATAAATAGCTGACAAGATGTACACAGAGAGCAATTAAATGTCAAGGCTCTCAAGTCATTTCCCAAGGAATGAAAACAAAGTGGCAACTGTATCTACAAAGTGTTACATTGCTCTCACATCTCTTTCCTCATATCAAAACATTTCAGAAGAATACATTTTACTGTTACCGTGACAAGTCTGGCAATTTCTACTGACAAAACATTTCCCATACGATAAGAAATCAAGACACTTCTTACATCTGACAACAGGCATAGAGAATCTGCTAGCAGTCAATTCACAGTAGGTAGTAAAAAATCACAATGATCCAGTAGTAATTCATTAAGTAGCTCGAAACAATGCGTTCCATGACAAAAAAAAAAAAAAAAAA
>OMKK01014216.1:1890-24765 GCA_900302305.1 Polymixia japonica | reverse complement strand
TGCTGAATAGCGGGTCGTGCAGGGTGTAGTCGGGCAGGGGTATCCTCCCTCATTCTGCCCCTCCCCACACATCTGTGTGTGAGCGAGAAAGCACGAGAGAGAGAGAGAGAGAGAGAGAGAGAGAGAGAGAGAGAGAGAAAAGACAATAAAAAAGAAAGTCAAGGATAGAAGAGAGAATGGAAAGAAAATGATTCAGTCCGGTCTGTAGTGTAGTGGCTGAGGTCCCTCAGTGAGTGTTGTCGGTTCAGCAGGGGCAGTAGGTGGGAGGAGGCTGTCGTCTAGTGATGCACACTATCAGTTTTTCTGAAAGAAAGGAGGGGCGGGAGTTTTGGATTAATAAAACAGAGCGGTTATTGTGCCATTTTCATGCCTAGGCACAAATAATTGTACAAAGAAACACCCAATATTCAGATAGCATAGACCTTTGCAATACAACACACGATAGTTCTTGCCGACAATACAGTTAGCACACTTTACACAACATCAACATCGTATGCACAGAAATTGGCATCTTGTGAAAAAAAATAAAAATAAAAATAAATACTGACATAACATATCACCAGCAGGGGGAGCAAGAAAACAATCCAAATACTATGGAGGTTCACTGACAGGCTGGTCTTCTTATACACAACTAAGGCAGTTAGGCCATGCAGTGAGTTGAGAGGCACAGAGCTGGTGGGACACACATACCATGCACTCACATGCAGTGTGACAGTGGGTGTAGCCTAACCATCATAAGAATCCATGAGAGGCACAGAGGCCTGCCTCTCCCCATACATCCCTCCCTGAGAGAGAGAGAGAGAGAGAGAGAGAGAGAGAGAGAGAGACAGAGAGAGAGAGCCAATCAGGAAAAGAAATGAGGGGGTAAGAAAGAAGAAAAAAAAGGCAGAATGAGAGAGGAATGAGAAGAGAAAAGTGGAAAACAGAGGGGGTGTGTTCAGGGACAGAAGGAACAGTCAGAAACAATGTTAAAATGATGGAATAGAATAGAGTAGAATAGAATATATCTTTATTGTCCACCAGGGTGGAAAACCGCCTTCAGCTCACCAAACATAAGAAACAACAACATAAAAACAGACAAGCAGTTAGTAAAACAAACATGTCAAGGTCATATTACACAATAAAAACACTTCATATCAACATCTGTGGCTTAAATCTCGCTGGTCACTTTGTAGAATTGAGAATATTGGTGGCACTTGGGAAGAAGAACTTCTTAAATACATTTCTAGTTGCCAGTGGGACTCTATAGCGCCTCCCGGAGCTCAAAGCAGCTGAAGAGAGGATGTCTATCTGCAGGATACTCATCGCCTGGCAGATCACATCCTCTCTTCAGCCATAACAGAGGGAGATAAGGGGCATCGCACACAGGCAGACAAAGAGAAGAAAGTTACAAAGGTTAGTTTAAGGGTAGTTAGTTTAAGGGTAGGCCAAGCTGGGGGGGACAGTTAGTGAGGAATCCATTAGGAAACACAATACCCACAGTGTGCATGCAAGGACATGCTGTATGTGGGTGTGTGTGTGAGAGCGGCTTCTTTCACACGCTTCCATTTTAGTAGTAGTGAGGCTACAGGCCTCTGCAGTTATTAGACTGTGACGATTACTAGGAGTGTGTGTGTGTGTTGTGCGTTAATTTCTTGGCTTTATTTCTACTTAATTTCTAGCTAATCCCTTTCTGCCCATCATGTCCTTAAAAGGGTGCCTGTCTCTGCCTGTCTCCGTCATCTCCACAATTTTGAAAAATATTAAAATAGTGGGTGGAGATAAGATGGTGAGGTGGGAGGAGTGTGAATGACATCATGGAGTCGCTCCCCTACGCAGCTCGTCCAGTGTTCCACCACCGTTTGGTTAATGCAGTTGGTAACGCTTTTATATCTTATTAGCCAGTGCCTGCATCATATTTCTGTTGTACATGTAATGTATTGAACTGTCAAAATAAGTGAAACGGCATAACACTAGTAAGAGGGAGTGTATGTGAGCAATGTGTTTACTAATTTGTGGGTTCCAAATGTCCCCGCAAAAATAGTAAATCCAAGTGTACTTTTGTGAGGACATTTTCAGCAAGAGGATTCATTTTTTTCGGAAAATGTTAGAATTAAGAGTTAGATTAAGGTTAGTAAAAGGGTTGCGATTGAGCGTGTAGTAGTGAGTAGTCGTAGTAAAATGTCCTGACAAGGTACAGCTATTGCATGACAGCCGTGTGTGCGTGTGTCGGACGGGTGTCGTGTGTGTGAGGTGCATGTGTGTGTACCTGTACTGGGTCTTTGTCAGCAGGTTCAAGTGTGCCTTCCAAAGTGTTCCTCCTCCCTCTCTGGTCCAGTGTGGAGTAGGCATCTGGAGAGGAGACACACGTTAAAATAGGTGTCTGTGTTTCTGTATGTGTACTTTGAGGATGAAAGCATCGCCCCGGTCACTGAAAAATGACAAGGGAGGAAAGATCCACCTAATCTCACAACAAACACTGTTGTCCTATCAGTTACATCTGTCAGGCTTGTGGCCAATTCTGTGGCTCAAGGATTGGTCTACAGTCATCGGAGGACAAATACACGTGTGTGTGTGTGTGTGCGTGTGTGTGTGCGTGTGTGCGTACGTACGTGCGTGCATCTTTTCCTCTTACCTGGTCCCAAGTCATTCATTGGAATCATGTCTCTTTCCCGGTCCCCTTTCACCCCTAAATAGCAAAGGCACACAAACACAATTAACATACATATCAACGTCTCATTGTCATAATATCAAAGGTTTCTGCCACCGCAGAGATGTGGTGTTTATCTACCAGTAGAGCCTCAACCTTAATATTTTTAGTCAACCTAGGTACCATTTGGGTAGAGTTTGACATGAAGGACATTACCTTACAATGACTTTATAAAGTCAGTCTTTTTAAAGTTTAGACAATCATATATTCCTCTTTCTCTCCCTCTCTAACCTTTGTCTATGAGCGGCAGGGTGCTGTCCTCGTATCCTCCGTTGGCCCTGGTGGTGTTGCTAGGAGGGTTCAGGTTGACCATGAAGTCTGTCTTCTTCCAGCCATCCTTCTCCAGGGTACGTCGTAGCTCCTTGTAGGCCCAGACCGTCTGCAGCACCAGGCCGGCGCCACGCACCTCCCGTTCTGAACGGTTACTGATGGAACCAGCGGGCAGGGGAGGAAAGGAGGGATTGAGAGGGACAGTGAAGAGGTGTTAGGCATTATACCACACCTATAAAAAGACCAGGTACTCCAAACTCGTAAGAGTTAAGCTAGTAGCTTGTGACAGCAAACCTGAACACAAAAACATTCCACAAAACTAAAAATACACTGACAGACGTTTTTCAGATTTACTTCTCTCTCTTCAACGCGTTCTTAGACACACACATTCATAGACACAAACTATCTCTTGCTCCCTTGCCCACATTAGTCAGATTTCTCTTCCTGAAACGTTCTCGCTCACACCCACACACTCTCATGCGCTCGCCCACTCATTCCCTCCCTCCTTCCCTCGCTCCCTCCTTCCCGTACAGACAGCTATCTCATATGGGCCCATACCCGTCCTTGTTGATGAGGACAAGTCTCTCGATGCCCTGCGAGGCCCTGAGGGTCTTGGCTGCCTCCACACTGGAGCCCAGTACCTCGTGGAGCGTGCTCAGTACCGATACCACCGTTTCCTCTGAAAGCGCTCGCACTGGCTGGCTCTGACCACCGCCTGGCAGGTTGGCCACCAGGTGAGGCACTGCATGCCTTCCTGGGGGGACACACACACACACACACAAAGTGGTTAGACATTTAAACAATTAAATATTATTTGCAAATAACTTTTATGGTTTACTTTATGCATAGGGACAACACACTGAGCGCCAGAAGTTTAGACCATGATAAGAAAGTATTTAAAAGTCAGTTTAGTGTACATTTCCTTGACACTATGCTAAAGGGGTTAACCACGCCCATCTGAAAACCAATGCCAAGAAACCTTAAAGGAATAGTTCACCCAAAAATGAAAATTTAGTCAACATCTACTCACACTCCTGTCAGTCAAAGCTGCAGTGAAGTTTTGAAGTCCACAAAATACACAGCAAGTTATCCAGTGCAGCTCCATCTCAGCCTTCTCTCAAATAAATGAAGTGAATGGTGACTGGATCTTTAGACTTCCAACAAGTGCAGCATAATTCACATGGTGTGAAGCCAAACAACTGCACTGTAAGTCCAAGAGACATTACGGCTCAGCTATGGAGAGCCAATGGGGACAAAATGGGTTTAAAAAAATAGTGCTTGCCAAGCTGTATTTTTCGCACATTTTTGTCCCCGTTGGCTTTCCATGGCTGAGCTCTTCCTGTTTGTTTGTGTAGCATATTAAACACGCTAATGATTTTGGTAAAGGCTAAATATCGGTCTTTTGGACTTGCAATCGCTTCAGAACGCTTGAATTATGCTGCACAAGCAGTTCAGAGCAATTTTATGGTAATTTTGTGCACTACATTGGAGCTTCAACTGACGAGGGTGAGTAGATAATGAATACATTTTTGGGTGAGTAGTTGACCGAGGTCTGATAATTACAGTATATTGGTCACGCAGAGAAATGACAGAGACGAGCACAAACACAGACACAGCACGGACTCTTACCTAGTAGGTCTCTGTTGCGTGCGTCGATGGCCAGGTTGCGGAGGGCTCCAGACATGGCTCGGACCACGCGGTCGTTGCCGTGGGCCAGCAGCTCAGTCATCATGGGTAGACCCTTCTCTTGTCGCAGCAGGGCACGGATGTAGCGACCGTACTAGGGACGCACGCACACACATATGCGTGGTTAAAAACAGGACTATGCAGGTAGGTAAAACAGTGAAACAATGACACATTCAGACACAAGCAATGAGTTTTTGGAGAACCAGTACGCTAAACGTCAGTTATGTCAGTTACAACAACAACCCAGGGGATGAACAGCTATGTTGTCACTGAAGTTATGTGAAGATTTGCGAGGCAAGGGCCAGCTCAAAATATCTATAACACAATACAGAGAACACTTAGTAGATACTACCGCCTAGGGCCGGGCGATTCATCAAATTGTATTTTCAATTACGATTTTGGCTTCCAACAATTATGAAAACTGCCACACTTCCACTTCCACTGCCACTTCCACACACATCCGCTCTGTCATCTCCCTCTACCCTCCTTCTTCTCTCCTTCCAGCAGCCGGTGGGGGTTTCACCCTGGCTGTCTCCTCTGCATTCATCCTCTTATATCTCATACTGTTTACGTTGTTTTTCATGTCTAATGCTGTGTGCCATGTCTCCTTCTGTGCTTTGATGAATTAATGTCTCTAGTGTCTCTATGTGGGTTCCCTTTCTTCCTCCCTAGGGAGGTGTGCCTGTGTTGCCGTGGCGTTAAGACGATTGTTGGGGCGGTGAGTGGGACTGTACTGGCTTGGCTGCACTGATATCATGGAGACTGTTATGATGTTGGCTCGGCCGGACACTCACTTCCTTAGTCTTTTACTCCTGTCCCATGCGTCCAATTGTTTATCTTTGTTATTGTTATTTGTTATCATTCCATTAATTTACAAACTTGATTGAAATCTGCCCACTCAGCACCTAGTGCACACCTGACCACCCTGGAAGGGGATCCCTCCATCGCCTTCCCAAGATTTCTTCCCTTTTTTTTTTTGGGGAGTTTTTTCTTGTCCAATGGAGGGTTAAGGTCAGGGGGTGTCATTTAATTATTTGTGATTGTGGGCTTGTGAAGCCCTTTGAGACTGTCATGTGATTATGGGTTACATAAATAAACTTGACAATCGAGATAAAATGATTACAAGTACCACATTCTATTTCGCAATGTTGCTCTCATTTTGTCTTGTGTTATAAATCCAGCGCACCCTTTCCTTTACGGCGGTGCACTTTTACCCTTCCCTAAAAGCCCAAACTCACTCTCAGCCAGGCTGTGGCGTGTTTATTTTATTTTTTTTATGTTTCAAGCTAGGTCAACATCATCCGCGACAATAAAACATCAAGAGAACAATTGACAACAGAAAGAACAGTCATTAGTGCAGTGATTAGCTGTATGCTAGTGTGTTAGCTGTACGCTAGTGTGTTAGCTGTATGCTAATGTATTAGCTTGCATGTAGCCTCGCGAGACAGTCTCTTTTTTCACTTTCACGTCGCTTCATTCATCAGAAGCTTGCATGCAATAATAAGGTTGAATTTGTGGTAAGGGTTAGCACTTTTTTTAACTCTAACCCTTTATTTGTTTTCAATATAATATTATATACAAGTTCAAGGAAATTCACTGTTAAAAAGACACTTTTTTTTTTTTAAAGTTCAATGATTCCAAAGTCAATGAGTAATCTCTGTAATCCAGCCCTGTTTGAGGAAGTGAGCAATATGAATGATGAAGCTCTGACAAGCCCCCTTTGGCCCTGTACTGTACTGTACTGTACTGAAACAGGATGCAAGTTTATTCAGATCCCCACTGTCTGGCACCAAAGTGACGGCTATTCTTCCTGGGGTCCAGGTTAGGAACACTTAGCTTCCCGTAGGGCTGGGCTGGCGTGTGCGTCAGTGTGGGGGGTGTTGGTATTGCGGAACTGAACAGGATGTTTGTGTATAGTGGTGTAGCAGGTCCTCTTACAGTCCAGCGCCCCGCGCATAAATTCTGCACGGCTCCAGCCGAGGCCTCCAGCACAGTGGGGTTCTGGGACTCCTTCAGCAGAGAGGTGTAGATACGCACCACCTCCGGCTGGAACAGCAGCTCATAACCTGGGGAAGAGGAGAGAGGGAGAGAGTGTTGGGTGTAGGGTACAAGGAGCAGGAGAGGGCGGGTGGAGGAACAGCATGGAGGAGGGACAATGCGTGGAGGCAGCAAGGGAGGATAGCGGGAGAATTTGACAGGAAGAGGGAGAGAAATAGGGGATTAGAAAGAAATGGGTAGAATAGGTAGAGAGAGAGAGCATGATGGAAAGTTGAGGAAGCATTGAAAAGAAGAGCAATTGAAAGATTATGAACAGCTGAACATGTGTTTACCAGTAGAAGGCTTAGAGAGGTTTGAGTTGTTGTGTGGCCTAGTGGTAGTGCTATGTGACAGCATTACCTTTGGCAGGTGTGTTCCTCTTTGGAATGTCTATCACGTCTGCAGCTCCATCCTCCTCTTTCCTACCTGGAACACAACATCGACACAACAAACCTCATTAGGCCTCTTGAACACATCAAAACATTCTGGATTTGGACCGCCAAACCAGAGGTCTTCTAGGGTGCAGGGTCCACCGTTAGTGTGTTCTAGATCTAGTTCAGTGAGACACAACCTGTGAGAGGCTCGCGCACACAGACACAATTCAAAGTCAAAACCAGGACACACAGACACACACCTTGCAGACAAAAATGACAAATGGTGTTCAACTATAACTCTAAAGTGTGAGAATGAGTCATGCACAATGTTAGTAGCAGCTACTCAGACCTGTTTACACAGCCAGTCTCACGTTACCTCACATTACCACCACAACAAGCAGCTGGAGCCAAGCACAGTTCATGTAGAAGCAAGAGCTTACCTTTGGAAAACCACTCATCTGTAGCCCAGCCCAATAGGAAGAGAGACGGATGGAGGGGTAAATGAAGGGAGGGGAGGAGAATAGGACATAGGGGATGAAGAGGGAGGAGAGGAAAGGAGGAAGAGAGAGAGCATTTAAGTAAGAGGAAAGCAGCCACATCCCAGCCACCCCACTTAACACTTACATCCCACTGACACATCACAAAGACACAATCAGCAATGGGGCATGCCAGGTCTGAAGGCCAAGGAGAGCACCGAGTGAACTCATTCAGAGGAACTTACGTAACCACAAGTCTAACCACAGACTTATGTAACCACCCACGGTACTTGCCCCATATATATTTTATAGTTGTTGACTATAGCCATCTATTGACTAAATGGTAAATGGACTGCATTTATATAGTAGCATATAAATGATTTACATGATTTACAAATCATGCCTCACATTCACCCATTCACACACACATCGATGGTGACGGCAGCCGTGCAAGACACTTGCTCATTGGGAGCGGTTAGGGGTTCAGTGTCTTGCTCAAGGACACTTCGACGTGCTACCAGGAGGAGCCGGGGATCGAACCAGGAACCCTCCGATTACTGGACAACCCGCTCTACCTCCTGAGCCACGTCGCCCCACACACACTATACACAGCTGTAAACACTGTGGGGCACTAGGTCAACTTTTATAAGCAATAAACTGTAACAGGATAATTTACCTGCTGGTAGGAATTAAAGTGAGACAGTCCAAGATATACAGTACAATTAATCTAGGCAATAACAACAAACTGCTATCTAACCAATGCGAGTGTTGACATATCTTACTTGGCATTTGCCTTTTGGATCAATTGTCTTTCATGTCCCATGTTCTACCCAAATACCTACCTAACTAACTACTGTAACAAATTCAAACTAGTTGATTATTGAACATATTCCTTGTAATAATAAATTTAATTAAGCAAACAACTCTGCTGACAAACAACAGTGGGTTTAGTGTAAGAGATAGAAATCAATATGCTCAGTGAAATGCAAACATGAAAGCAGGCGGAGAGAGGGTCAGCATTCTTGGAGCTGGGGAAATTGTTCACATTCCAGTGCCAGCCACTGGTTTTGGTTTTAGTGTGTGTGTGTGTGTATGTGTGCGTGTGTGCGTGTCAGTCTGCTAGTCTAGTGCCAATGAGACTCAATACTGAGCAAACTACAGCTTGTTCACTCCCAGTCTGTCACTTATTCTTGACTGACTAACTGACCTTTGCTCTTGCGGGAGCTGAAGCAGCCACCCTTCTGGTTGGTGGGGGCGGGGCCCTGGTTCAGAGGCGTGGCCTCCTGGTAGCGCTCACAGCCGGGGATCTCACGGTGCACGTGATAGGACAAGTTCCTCAGCAGACACACGCTGTTCTCTATCAGCTAGAGAGACGCAGGAGTGATGGTAGAGTGTTTGAGAGGAACGAGAACAAAAACAAAGGATTAGAATGCAAACTAGCTACAAGTATTGTACTGTACATAGTGATGCTGGAGCGCCAGGTACATGCCTATAATAGGGTTAAATAGATGAGTGCTCTATATACACCTTATTGTCCACGTCTTTACAGTCGATCTGGGATTGGACGATGTACATGAGCGAGTCGACCAATCCGGTGCACTCCCTGAGCTTCCTCCTCGCCTCACTTCGCTCTGAACTCACATTCCTTAAGCGGAGAGGAAAGGTGAGAAGAGGAGAAAGGAGAGAGAGAGGGGAAAAAAACAGATTAGAAAGGATGAAAGGATGGAGGAATGCAGTGACGATGAAAAGAGATTAGAGAGGATAGAAAGAGAAAGAACACACAAGTTCATGTCAGGATTCCAGCGCACAATGTTGAACAAAACAAAACAAAACAAACCCAGCATAGTTTGTGCGAGAGGCCTGTGCAGATGGTCTGGAGACGGGTTCGACAGGGTCGTGTTACTACGCCGGGCTGTTCAGCAGCTCCCTGCTCAGTCCACTTTACACATCCACAACGAGCTGAGACCCGCATGACGTCACTATCGGTGAGGGGGAGCGAGGAAACGAACTAGGAGGCAGGAAACGAACTAGGAGGCAGGAAACCTTGCAGAATGGTACTTAGCCGTGGTCGTGTGTACTAGCCTGCTGTTCCCAGTGAGGGACATACATGCCTTCCCACATAATACCAGGACACACTGTCTCTCACAGTGGGCGTGAATTCAGCCCGCTTCAGATTGTTCAGGAAGTTTATATTCTTTACCAGTAGATTGTAAAACCAAACAATAGCGATTGAGTCATAGAGTCAATAGAGCTACAGTCAGAAAAATAACAGTGAATGTTTCAGTTTCACTGAAATTCAGAGACCGTTTCACTTTCTCTTGTGTTATATGCCCTTTCCATAAGGATTACCAGCGTCATAACCCTATTGAGTTCGGCTTTGATAATCCATCTGTTAAAATCCAGAAGCGATCACAGCAAAACTGATCAGGAGGACCTCAAAAAAAGATTATCATGCAAGTGATGGTATCTCATGACAACCTCGGGTGAAACTTCAGATTGAAACTTCAATCAATATGCACGGGCTTCCTACACATATTTCATTTTATTTAACAAATCCATACATTTCCCAGTACGATGTATGATAGCAGCTGGGCGATTTGACTGTCAACTAGGCCCATGTACTCTATAGCTGAAGAGTTTTCTTCACACAGTGGGTCAACAACTACAGTGTATAGTGTACTGGGAGGGAACTGTGTGTTTATCCATGTGGAATTCCCAATTCCTTTTTAAGACATGAAAATTACCTAATTAATTTCCCATACTTTTGCAGAGCCACATATGAACCCTGTAATTATATAAATGGAAATGTCTGGCAGAGGGAGCACACAGATAACTTACAGACATGGACTAGCACATGTTTACACTTCACAAGTCAATGCCCCTCTGTCCTCTGTCTGCTTCCTCCCCTCCAACTCCACAATCCCTTTCTCACTCTCTCACTTCCATCCCCCTCATGGCAACCACTCCAGGTGTCATTTTTCTGGCCATCTTTCTCATTCCTGTCTTCCCATCTCATCTATCCCATACCTCTGAAGGTTTGTCAAGATGGCGAATCTCTTCTCTCTCCAACACGTCAAGCCTCCCTTCGCTTCCTCTCTTCCACCCCATCCCCTCTTTCCTTCCATTCATCCCGTTGCTCCGTACCTCAGGCAGCCTGCTGTGTTGGTGAGGGCCGTCTCCCACTCCAGATGTCTGGGCTTGCAGTTCTCCTCCCCTCCTCCTGCTCCGTTGCTCCCCCTCTCCCAGCCAGAGTGGGGGACCATCACCTCGTCAGAGAGTGCGTGCAGCGCGTGGTCCACGATCTCCATCTTCACCGAGTCGTGAGACGACAGGTTCCAAAGTGTGCCTGAGGGGGGAGGTGGTTTCATCAGCACAATCCATCATCACCTGTGCTGTAGTAACCCATCTGTGTGTTTGTAGGCGTTTGTGTTCCTATGCATCGATTAAAACATCCTATGAAGAGGAGGATAATCCCATTTACTTGGTCCTATTTGAAGAGGAGCTTGAACTAGGTTTATGTAAGGTGTTACAGGTTTTGCAAAAGATATTCGTTCATGGAATGTCGTCATTCTGTGTGTGTGTGTGTGTGTGTGTGTGTGTGTGTGTGTGTGTGTGTGTGTACACGTGCGTGTAACCTGTGATTGTGTCGGTGAGGTCCTGGTCACGGGTCTTCCTTAGCAGTCTGGTCAGGGCAGGCACGCCGTCACAGTTCTTGATGGCGATCTTGTTGTCCGGATCTCTGCCATAGGAGATGTTCTTCAGAGCTCCGCAGGCAGCATGATGCACCTACCACACAGATTTACAATAATACTTTATTATCTTTTTTTCATCAAGTAGCACCACTTAAAAATGGGTTTGTTTCACAACAGTGTTAAGCCTCGTAAACAAAACTTTATACTGGGCTTAACCAGATGCATCCCAGATCCATTTAATTGCAGGACTGTGTAGTCACATACTAGTTCATTACATGGCTAGCAATTATTGCAAGAGGTACTGTTCATTTCCTCTCACTAATTAGTATGCTATTTATATTTTTCTGTGCTACCTATCTGCTTCTAGTACCCAGACCTTGTTTCTTTATCTACAGTATATATGTCATTAACTACAATGCATTTGTATACAAAAACAGTCAATCATAGCGTTTTAAGAACTTTTTTTTTCAAGCCAGAGAGTCCTCTCTCCTCACCTCTCCCTGCACCTGGCATCTGATGCAGCAACTAAATTGGAGTGGAAGCAATCTTTAGGCAAGGATTTTTCAAAAAAGTGGATAAGAGTCTGTTGCTCACACTTTTAAGTAGATTATTTACTTAACTAGGGGCAAAAGTAGAGTGGTTTTGGCAACAGGCTAATTCTGAAACCGGAAGTAGTGCCAAGTAGTGTCGTCTTGACATTTATTTAGGGCAGATCACCCTGCTTCTTTGACTCTGCTAGGATAATGCTGTGTTCGCAAGATAGCTAATTTGGACAGCCCATCCAGCCCATCCAGCCCATCCAACCCATCCCCATCTATCTATATCTATATAAACAAATGTACATTTCACCAATAAAGTGAGTTAGTTATATATAGACATTGGAAATGTTATCTTAATTGGTAATTGATACTACTGGTCATTTTTGCATATTGTTGGTTGCAAATTTGAATTGAATAATTCAATTTTGATCAGCACATCAGTACAATTACATTTAAATCATTGTAAATGTTGTGAATTATGTCCTGTGCTAGCATTATGATGATGCTAGGTTCTTAGTCCTATTTTGTATCTTGTCATTTTTTCTCATTTTTATACAGCAAATCACACACAACTACACACACATCATTTGAAACATATATAAACATATATACATATAAAGTTGCAGGAGGTTACAGCCTCTCTCTAACCAGACCGCATAACCTTTCTGATACAGAGCAGTGAGTCAGCTGACACTAAGGCTCACACCAGTCACTGACCATGAAGCATGAAATGTAAAATTCAGATGGTTCTTTGCCCCGACAGTGGAATGTGTGGTTTGGTTTTTCTGGTAATCGGCGTACAAACATCAGCAAAAGTTGACCACATCTAGTGCTACATAAATGAGAGTCAAACAACATCTACCCAACATGTTTTAGGCCAAACCCTCTCATTTAGCACAAATAGAGTTGTTATCAATTCAAGGAGTTTTGGAGTCTACCTCTGTAACTCCCCACTTTATTCACTGTTACTAAAATCTTGCTGATGTTCGAGTGGCATAACTAAACCGTGCATCTCAGATTCACCTGGGTTCCAGATTACACTGAGGCCAACAACTGAAAGTCACATGAAATACACAAAATACGCTTAAAGCCTCGTCTTGAAGAGAGACGGACCTCTTTGTTTGGGTTGTCCAGCATGCAGACCAGGGCTGGGATGCCCTTCAGACGACGTACGTCAGACTTCACCTGGAAAGCAGAAGGATGGAGGTAAGCGGAGGTGTGACAGTGACTCTACCTTCCTGCTCGACTCCTGCTTGATCCTGTTCCTGTCACCTTTTCTACCTAGGCTCTTATTTCTTCACCTAATATTTCTCCGTTATAAATGAATGCTCTAGAGACACAGTAACAGTTGTTACATCAGTTTTCTAAGTGATCTGGTTTTGAGCTTTGCACTCCTTACTATCAGTTGCTTGTAATTCTGGCAATCTAGGAACTTAAACCTATCCTACTGTTGCACTGTCAGCTAAATGCCTCCAAATCTGTGTCTGTGTGTTTGTACATGTACTCTTACTTTATCATTCTTGTAGGTGAGATGCTGCAGGTATGCAGCGGCGTTGCTTTTGACTGGGTCCAGCCTGTAGTTGAGCATGGCGATGACCTCGGGCAGCTCCGGTTGGCGCCAGCCACCAGGGACAGGGCCTTTCCTCAGAGTGCTGTCCAATGAGGCCATGCTTCCTCGCTCACCCTGAGCCAGTGGAGCTCCTCCCCCCCAGTAGTACATGTCCCCTGCTCCACTCATATCACCATCCAAGGTACCCTCATAACTCCTGGGGAGAGGAGGAGCAGAGGGCGTTATATACAGACCCTCCCCTCAGATGACACACTGACATCCTTCCATACAAACAGGAAATACTCCACAGGTCGTCCAATCAATATCCGATCACAGTCCGCTCTGGTCACAGTTTTAGTTCTAATGTAGGTTGTAGCTGTACAACTGTTTTTATCTGGATACAAGGTCTAAATCTTTATTTTGTGAAAAAATAATCTTTCAACATTTCTCAACACAACTCAACATTTCTAACTTCCCCAGCGGCAGTTTACTCACTGCAGTCAGTGTGTCATGAGCACGGAGGACAACACTGCTTATCCACAGGACGTAAACAAACACAGACACACTAAGACACGCTTTAATCACAGGACACCCAATCTCCATCTTTGTCATCTTACAAACCACCATTACCCGGTTCTGCGTGGGGGTCCGTGGGGGAAGGCGTGGAGGTTGCGGGGCACGGTGCTGTAGTGGATGGGGGGTCCCATGCCGTAGTCAGGTTCGTCGTAGCCCATGCTACGCTGGTCGTCTTCCAGGCCGTACGGGTCCGGGACAAACCTCTGGAGGCCCGACAGCTCCATGGCACTGCCCATACGGCCCACCTACACAGAGACGGGCAACGGGGTCATACATTGAAAAGCCCCCGGCTTAAAACGTTGGCCGATACTGTTCCTACACATATACATGTACACACACCTGTGGCTGAGCAGCATAGGGGTCCAGCTGGTTCCTGCTGGGGGCTCTGTAGCTGGGATCTAGAGTTCTGTAGCCATCTGGATGGACTGGTCTGGAGGGGGCGAGAGGAGCAGGAACGTGAGAGGAAACACGGTGGGAAATGACCAAGAGAGAATTCAAATTCCAAAGGGTCTTAATTATCTGTATAACCATTTAAAAGTCCATACATCAATACATGGACATATGCCATGTTTCCTTGTCTTCTAAGTTGCCAGCTTGGCTTAGCTTGGCCCAGTAAGAAATTAAGCAGGCAAACCCTCCTGCCAACCACTATGTACCTTGGCTCCACTAAATATAGCTTGCTGGTAAACATGGTACCCAGCCCTGTGCGCCAGTTCTTCAAGAGCGAGGAAAAAAGTGGAATATGGTAATTACAGAAGAGAGTGAGAAGGAGACAGAAAAGGCAAGATTGGAAAGGAGGGGAGATTATTTTGGAGGAACTTGTAAAATGACTGCATTCCCAGCCTAAGGTGTTGATTGGACTCCCAGATGTGTCATTCAAACAGTTGCCATGTAACAGCTGTGAGGACCCAATCAACACCCCTATGACTAACGCATCACACATGTCTGATGTTCACTGCCATGTTCAAACACGCACAGCCAGACGGTACCTATAGTGGTCATCCATGCGTGCGCCCCTGGTGAGGCTGGCGTAGGTCTCAGAGGGGGGTCCGGCACGGTAGTCCTCATAGCCGCCCGGGGGTCCATAGTGGTAATTGCGGGGCACGGTGTGTGTGGGGTAGTCCATGGGCCCCATTCCCCCCGGAACCGGCCTGTAGACCCGGTCCATGGGGGTAGAGTAGCCCCCCATCCCCGTCACAGACCCCCCACCGTCCATGGAGAGGGTGTCCGACACAGAGGGGATGACTGTACGCGTTGTGGTGGTCTTTACAACCTTCTTCACCTGGAGGACAGAGGGGAGGGAGGAAGGAAGGAGGAGAAACCATATCAAAACACAAAGTGATTTCTACAAAAAGGAAGTAAAAACCTTTTTTGGATTCCCTTTTGTAATTCAAGAATTAAACTGCCAGGCTTTAATGAATTATAAATTAAAAGTAGTTGTAAAGAAGCCCAGTGATGGTGAAGTCCCTACTGGCCGAGGGTTGACCCCCCCAGCACCCCCACTTCCACTCAGCTTTCCTACTGTCTCAATAAGGCACTTATATGAAGGGGAGTGGACAGTCCACCCACACAAAGAAGGGCTAAAGAAGAACAAAACGGGCAAACACTAGGGAAATAACAGATAAAACTAACATGTGGGTAACTCAAACATTGACAAGACATGGCAGTAAGTGTTTTGGTCACCCCTCTAGCCAGCATTTCACTGGTACATCAGGCAGTGTTGTACTGTACAATTTGCAGTTTACGTTTCCATTAGTCTCTAGTGTTACCGTGGTTTCTGTGCGCCGCGTGGTCCCGTCTTCACTGGTCTCCACGGAGACGACAGGTGGGGACTCCTGAGGTTCTTCCTCCACCGTGTACGTCTCCTGCATCACCGGACCAGGCTCCATCCTGAACTACACACACACACACACACACACACCTAAATAAGAGTCAGTTCAGAGCCATCTTAGAAGACCACTGTCTACCACAGAGACACTATTAATTCAAGAGTTCAATTCCAAAATGCAACGTATCCATTTTGGGGGTTAAGAATTCACCTTCATTTTTATCATTCAATATCTCTACAAAATACAAATTCCATCTGCAAACGTGTTAGCATTTTGTCAACAAAGACCTGAAGCTGTGTACTATCCAAATGTTGTGCTGTCAATCATTTTGGAAGAGTAGACAGTGAATCACATTTTGGAACAAACCACAAATCAAGGTTTGGCTTAGAACCGTGATCATCAACCTCAACAGGACTGACCTGGCGGCTGACAGTGCTTTTACAAACTGGGCCCTGAGGTAAATCGGGGAGAGCTTACGTGATGTGTCCCGTTGATGTAACCCTCGTTCAGCGTGAGCCTCTCTATGTCTGCATCACAAGGAACACGCCCGTTCTGCAGGAAGGAGGGATGGAGGAGGTTACACACAGCTTGGGAAAGAGCCCCACAGAGGATGCATGCGCATGTATGAACAGAGACGGACACACAGATGTAAACAAGCACACATACACGATAACCACTGGCCAAGCAGCTGAGTTATTCCAAACATTTGGAGTAGCAAGTTATTGCGCAACACAGAGAAATGTCACCGTCAGGACGCCTGAGGTTTGAGACTACACATTAACATGAAAGCGCGCGCGATAGACGACAGAGGATTTCATCGTCACACTCCTCACAGACAAACATAGCAACAAGTCAGCTGATCTCAACACAAACAATCTGACAAATGAGTGAACATATAAATGAACATTATTCATGAAGTAATGCATGGATGAAGAGAACGAATGAGTCCTACGATGAATAATGAGCCAGAGAAAGATATTGAAATGAAACTTTCTTCCATGTGTCAACAACACCACCAATGTTGCTCGTCAAGGACCGGCGATGGGTGTGGTGCACTTCCCATTCCAGCCACAGGGGGAGCTCTATCTATCTCAACTACAAATATGCACCGGTTCATATACACAACTGAGTGGATATAGATTGCTCGACGGTGCATCTGACGCCTGACTGACAGGAGTATCTTTGGGGGTTTCAACATTCAAGAACGGGGAGCTTTGGAAAGCGGGAAAAGGTGGTTGTGGGAAAGACAAGGACAAACTTTTGAAACGGGACCCAGCCCAGCTCAGGTAAACAGGACTTATGTAGCGCAGAAGGAAGAGGGACTTGTTAGAATAGGACTCAGCCAGTGCAGGCTTGGACGGTAGTAGAAAGTGCTGGGCAGAGGTGAGCATGTGGGAACCTGTCAGTAAAGACAGAGGTGGCGTTGCATTCTGCAGCCTCTGGGCTATGTAAACACACAAGAGAGATAACAACCAGCTCAACCAGCACAGGCCACAGTACAGCTAAATAGCTTTCTCAGACAAGCACTCTGACCCTACCTACATCCTGTGGCTGCTGCTTATCAGGTACACCAGTTACCTGGGACCAGGACAAGGCCCTGTACATGGGGGTGTGCATGTGTCTGTATATATACACGTCAGAGCAAGTGATTAAGTAGGACAGTCTGCGTGTTTGTTAGTGACAGTCTCTCCGTGCCTCCGGCCTCGTCTATCTCCTGTCTTTTCACGCACGCATTCAAATGTATGTGTCAGAAAGTCAGCGACTGAATAAGTGATTGTGGGTGTGTGAGCGCATGTATGTCTGAAGTAAAGTGTATGAAGTCACGGTGAACCAGCTGACTGACTCAGGCGTGATACAGGAGGAGGGCGTGCCAGTCAAGAGAGGGGAGCACAGGTTGGTTAAAAAAAAAATTAAAAAAAGGAAAAACGGTAGAAGGTAATCAAACAATTCACCAAACCAATGTGGATGACATTTTTCTCCAGACAAAACACGTTGGCTTTAACATTCAACATTCATTACCTTTTTAACAAATAAAAAATAAATAAACATTGGCTCTGGAAATCACGAGTTACAGTTCAAAAGACCAGTCTGACTGGATATGCATCCTATCCAACAGCCACGCTAATCAAGGTTTCCCTGTGGTATTCCATGTGCCAAAATAATGTCTGAATATGCCAACTGGCTGACATAATGACGAACGCTTGATAACACAGTAGATGAATGCGAAAACAATTATTATAAAGATATTGATCTGTGCATGCAGACACAGGCATTGGGAGAAGTTAGACAAGGGTGCTTGGGTTCTATTTGGCTGATAAGCTTGATTAACAGAGGGAGGCGATGGTGGAAGGGACTGTTATTATGGACACAGAGTGTTACTGAGGAACCAATGGAGGATGGAGACACGTGATCACCAACGGACGAAAGCGGTGAGGCGCAGCAGGGCAGTCATGGGTACAAACTACCTCCTTGGGCAGGCTATGCTGGAAGAAGCTTGAGGTGCTTCATTGGACTTGCTCAGCTCTGACAACCTCTCATGCCAGTTGTCTTTAGGCCTAAACCTTGTTCCAGTGTACTAAAGTACACTTAAAATCAGGCGTACCGTACGTGCGCTCCAGTCCAACTGAACCCACCAAGGAGATATTTTTAAACCCAGGCTTGGTCTGAGGCCTGCTGCCTGCCTGCCAGCCAGCCAGCCAGCCAGCCAACCAGCCGGAAAGCCAGCCAACAGAGATGGGATGGTGATGACGATGGTGATGAAAATGGGTGAACTCCCGGGCTTGGAGGGCTTCATTTCGGTGGAAGTGGGCAGGGGGGTCGTTTAGCGTTACCTGCATGTTGGGGAGGGGGCGGGGCAGGGTACCAGCGCACGACCTGCGCTCCTCCTCCAGAGCTCGGCTGAGCATCTCAAACTGCCTCTCCTGCTCCCGCACCGAGGCCAGCAGGGAGGCTGTGCTCGCACACTGCTCCATTCACACGCTGAGAGCAGATCACAGGACAGCATAGGACAGGACAGGACGGGGTTAACACCAGAGAGCAAGACTACATTCAACCAACAATAGGGTTTAGCCATAATACAGAGAGATAAGACTTGAACCGTGAGCACCAAACAACCATAGTACACAGATATACATTACAGGCAAGCATAGAGTTAAACCCTGTACCATGCATAGAGTTAAACCCTGTACCGTGCACGCCTGGGGTGCACACGTGCTAATGAGGCTGATACTCAGAGGTGACGAAGCGGCAGGAGTTGGCACGGAGAAGGAAAGTAAGATAAGATATATGAGGGAAAAGAGAACATGGGAAAAGAAGCAGGAGGAAAGAGAAGCTGGGGACAAGCAAAGAATAAAACAAGACACAGTCGTGATTGGACATAGGTATGATGGAAAGGAGGAAGACAAGATGCGGGACACCAGCAGGCAAAACAATAGAAGATGATCTTGTAGAGCGCAATTCCTACTTGAAATGATCTTTAAAGTGAATCATGTCGAGTCAAAGCTTTAACGGTGTCACGGCAAAAATGGAAAAGAACAAATGACGCTCAATTTCAATGTAATTCCTCAACGCCTTGCAGTGAGATTTAATATGCAGAGTTAAAAGTAGAACGTGAGATAGCAGTGAGAGATAATCACAGTGCGTTTTACAGCATCAGAGTGTTGAGCTTGTTAGCACTTCTCTGGATGGAACGAGGGGAGAAGGGTGGATGTAGAGAGGGGGAGGATGGATGTAGAGGGGGAGGATGGATGTAGAGGGGAGAAGGATGGATGTAGGGGGGGATGGATGTAGAGGGGAGAAGGGTGGATGTAGAGGGGGGGATCGATGTAGAGGGGAGAAGGGTGGATGTAGAGGGGAGAAGGGTGGATGTAGAGGGGAGAAGGATGGATGTAGAGAGGGGAGCAAGAGAGTGAGAGCAAGTGAGTGTCTGTGTGTGTCTAGAGACTAAGAATTATTTTGAGGAGACAATTTTACACATCAGCTCACAGCAAACTAACACCCCATAACTACGCTCCCAACAAGCAAAGAAGAGATGGTGGGCCTCATCCTTGCATAAGTGTAAAACACTGAACAATTAATTTTTCTCTTGACCAAATAAATCAACATTTATTTAGTTGTGATTGTTAGTGATGCTTTTTTTCACTAACAAAAACATCAAATGCACAAACTCTCAGCTCATCCCACCCAGAGCATAAGTATCCCTTTTGCTGTTTAAATGCCACAGGACCACAAGAAATGCCAGAAAAATATGGGTGGTCAAAGACAAAACGTTTACTTCTTCACATTTCATTTCAGGCTGATGTCCTTTACACAGAGTGACTGCAACAATAGAATAAGATTCAACTTCTAAATCGCTAAACCATAGTAAAGAGCGCAGTGGCCAGAGCCATCAAGCCACAACATTCTGTGCCCCTACAAGGATCATGTAGAACAGAAGGGCTATGAAAAGAAATGGTAGAAATAATTACTAAGGAGAGAAGTAGAAGGAAGCCCAGCCTTTACAGTGTTTCCCTGTAGGTGCAGCGCCTCAGAGTTTTTGCGCAGCGCCCGGGCCGAATGAACGGGAAATATTGAGAAAGTTAAAAAAGTAATATGCAGCACTCAAGCTAAAAAATCTACCTAATAAAAGCGTGTTTCCTGTCAGTCTGTGGATATGCAGCCTTCTAGGTGGTAGATATCTTGCAACAGTGTATCTGTTTCGTTACCAGGCATGCGCTGCTCCTAGCAACTTCACATCCTTGAAGAGGCAACTCTGTATCACTGGGCTGAACTGTGTCGAGTCGATCCAAAAATAACTAACGGTAGAATAATGTTAACATTACATGTAAATAACTAATGGTAGAATAACTAACGTTAGAATAACGTTAAGTGTAACTAATCACGCATCTGGAAAGCTGGACATGGTTCGTCTCTGTGACCCATCTGCGTTAGGTTTTACAGGACCAACAGGAACAGAAGATGCTCAAAAGAAGGCTGTGACATCTGCCAATAAATGCCTTTGGTTATATTATACATTGATAATTAATTTAAATAAACCATATTGTTAATCAAAGTCTGATGTTCTTTTATTTTTTTTAGAAATATGGTAATGATGGTCCAAAATGATGTGAAAATGCAGTTTTTTGTTAAATAACAACATTTCCCTCTACAACGGGGATTGGGGGGAGACCCGCCCCATGTTCACCAGTGACACGGCACCTAAGACCTCCAAAACGCCAGGGAACACCCTGCCTTTAAGAAGAAACCTAGCTGATACTCTAGCCAAGACAACCTAGGCTCAAATCACAGTGGCAGGATAATCTGTGAATTACATTCCAGCCCAAATTAGAGAAAGTACAAGTTATTTTCCCTGTGAGCCTCTCTACAGGAGTAGCTGGTGATTGACAAATGGGGAATCGGGGAAAGGACTTCTTCAGCCCTGTCTGTCTACAAACAACACACTGGAGATGACAGACACAGGGCTCATCTCCAGATCGGGCCAAAAATCATTTTGTACTTCAAAGTCCACTGACTCATGCAGATCAAATCTGCTCTCCAATTGCACCATACTCCCCCCTGCATCTACAACTGTCTCTCATAGACACACACATACCTGTGGCAGCTTAGTGAACAATGAGGCCTGTATTGTTTACGTGCGCGTGTTCCAGTGTGTGAGCGAGAGATCAAGTGAGAGCAAAAGGGGAGGGTGGTGGGGGTGACAGAGACTAAATAAAAGGTGGCGAGAGTGTGTGGCTGACGTGGATTTTACCCTTGACATCTCAAACACAGCAATGGCAAGTTTCGGTGAACTTGATCCTGCCCACCCCGTTTTTTTTTTTTTCCATTTGCCTGGAAAACATACATTCACAAACAGAGCTAACAATTGAGAGACGCACACATACACACGCATGCACGCACGCGCGCACACACACACACACACACACACACCATTGTCATACATTCCACTGGGAGATTTGGCGTGTCATATCCTGTCTCAGCTGTTGAACTGCACTGATAGGGAGCCCTTCACTCTTTCATTTGGCTGCACTCATCCTTCTCTCCCTTTTTCATCCTCTCCAATTCATTCAATAATGGACAGGAGGAGTGGATACCATTACTCTCTCTGACCGGATCAGGAAGGTTGACCATTAACCAAGGAAGTGCTTCTTTGGTGGATGATGTGGATAAATGGATTGGTGGTTCCAAATCACTTAAGGTACACTTAAAACAGTGTACGATATACATGCATTTAAACTTCAATCCAAACTATGACATCTTTTAAGCAAAGTCCAAATTTCAAACATGGCAGAACTTGGCCAATACCCCAAACACATAGAGATAAAAAAAGATGCAGCTTGATCTGGTGGGAATAGCCATAAATAGATAATGGCCAATGTTTCTTCTCTGTGAAGGTTGTATCAGGTGACACATAAACTCATCTCATTCAATACCTAAAGAAGTAGTTATCAATTTGGTTTTAATTAGAGACCAGTATTTCATTTCAGCCATGAAGTAGTAACACCATGCATCAGATAAGACAATATACACCAATACAAGTTGTTCTTTGGTTGTGACCCTGACAAAACGTCTTGCAAACAATGATCCAAATGCTTTTGATGGTGTATAAAACTGTCTCCTGTACCAAAGTGTTACAGATAGACCAATACAACCATGGGAGCCCTACCGCTGGCATCCTTATGGTAGCTAGCAGTTACTAATAAGAGAACCATTTAAATGGCTTCAATAGCCATTCTAAGCCCAGGCGTTAGCCTATTGTAAAGCCATTAGCGTCCCCACTAAATCATGACTGTAAGTGGCTTAGCGGTGCAATGCCAGGGCTATCCCATTAATAGTCCTGAGCCAACACACAGACCCAACAGGAATACACACACATACATGGGCTATGCTGTTCAGTCCACTGGAGCTTTAATGAAGTACAGAACCATAGCCAGTGCACAGTGTAGTACTGATCATGCCACTGTGGATTGTACTGGTCTATTATCATATACCATCAAAGTTGTTTCCACAGCCTAGTCAGTCTTTGGTGTCTGTAGCAGGCAGACATGCATTCTGTTCCAGTCTACATAGCCACACACAGCTGAGGCTCAACTATGTTAAAATGCTGTTGTGGCTTGGCCAGTGCTCCGCTGACTCAGCCTCATTTGAATGGTCACACAGAGA
>OMKK01014214.1:11886-26876 GCA_900302305.1 Polymixia japonica | reverse complement strand
CTCCATTAGTAATGAATCTTGTGCCATTAAGAGCAACTTTGCAGAGTCAAGGCGATTAGTTTGAGGAACACACTTTGCATTTATCATAGCCCTGTTGTCTATTTTACTGACATACTGTACTGTAGCCAGACAGGTACTACAAGAATCTCCACTAGAGGTTTGTGAACACGAGGGGGGACAAAATGTCATGACTCCTTTTTCATCAGAGAGTTTGTACCGCTGCAGGGCGCCTTATTAAAATATGTTTTGGAAAGATGTTTCGGAGAGTACATTTCAATTATTGACAGGCAGCGACTCCGCTAAGCCAAATCAATCCCAGAAATGAAAGTAGGGCTTACTGTGAACATGTCCAAGCTGCATTCTGTACATACAAGAACTTACATCCGCCATACTGCACATTGTAGCGGGCGCTATGTGGACACATTACATTCACACCATACTGAAGCCCACGACTAACCTGATCCAGTTTACCTTCACGCCACGTTGCACAGGATTGTGGGTCGTTTTTTTTTTTTTTACTATATTAAATTCCGGTGAGTATTTTGCTGATGCCTATTCAATCAAACCCTGAAACCAGTTTGACATTCTGATCATGGAGAAAAAATTGCCAACTAAACAATTTTTAATTCTGTTAACTGCAGCAGTGAAGAGATCAGCAGGTTTGCTATGCAATTCAGATAAGTGAACCAGAGCAGAGCAAGGCTTTAATTTCTCTACACTGTACTCCATCTCCATGCTACCTTGGTCTCAAACGCCAGTAATACAGATGCTCAGAGTTTTCACCATCATCAGTGAATCAAATCCAAGCAATCTATTAAATTTTTTGGTTAGCCTGTTGTGATGTTATCAGTATTGACTTTGACATATTTTACACACTTGACGATAACATTTCGGAGACTTAATAACTGCAGTGATAACAGGCATAGAGACTGATAGCATCGCTAGAACCAACCTGAAGAAGATTTAACCTTTAAAGGGGAAGTTCACTTCATAACATGTCTGGGCTCATTTCCACACCTACCTGGTCTTTTGTATGCACCCCAGACAATTTTTATGTTGATTGCTTAAATATTTAGATATATAATAATCAGAGAGTTCCGAACGCTGACTCATATTCAAGTTATGGAATTAAGATGGGTGGGCAGCAGCCTAGTGGCTACAAAACAGGGTGGTTACCCCGTACCTGAGAGGAGTCTAGGGGAGAGAAGGGTGGAGTAACACTCTCTCCTCCCCTCCCCTCCCCTCCCTCAGCAACCACAGTCGAGGTGTCCTTGAGCAAGGCACGAAACATCCAACTGCTCCAGTGGCGCCGCTAAGCACCCTACAGTGCAAGACTGTGGTTGTACTGGGCAGCTCCCAGTTATGAAGGCTGTGAATGTGAAACAGGGGTGAAAAAGAACATGTGTGCTCAGTCAACTTTCCCCGGATAAAGAAGGATTTTAAAATAACAAAAGCTGTTCAGATTTCATCCCCATAGCCCTTGCTAGCGCCACTTGCGAGTTTGCTAACTCCCAGGGTGTCCTGTGTCTATCTCTCCCCCGTGGACCATTAGGTGCTCTGTTCAGTCTCTTTTCCTCACACAATGACTACATGGCTAGATATCTCATTAGACCACACAACAGAACACTAAACAGAGCTCTCCACACTGGACCAATAAGGTACTCAGTCAAGCAGACCGCGTGCCACTCAACCCGCATCCCAGACGCAGCCTGACTGTCAGTCCATTAGCGGGAAATGCTAGCATGTTCAATGATTAGGCAGGGTAATGGTGGGTGACTACCTCTGGAGGCTGCGGATGGCTGGAGGGGCGGCGTCTGAGGAAGTTGACAAGCTCTAATCCAGTGTCTACCGCATGTGCAATGAGGAGCGCTCCCAAACACGGGCGTGCATGCGCTCCCACATCAGGACCGGAGTCTCAAGTCTCTAATCTCTCTCCCGTCTCTAGCGCGCTGTGAAGGCAGTGGGAGGGATTAGAGGGAGAGATGGGGATTCATTTCCGACTTTTGGCACAGTTTCCATGGATGTTCCTGGGGGACTGCAAAGCCTGTATTATGCTGGGGATGCTCACCAGAACCCAGTTGCTAATGAAATAAGAGCTCCTCTGAGCCTGCGTTGCTCCTTGTGCCAGGGAGGAAGAGTTAGCAGGCAGAAAGCAGGACCGGCACATCTCTTCCCCATGCGAGTTTGGCCTAAGGGCTCAGAGGATGTCCTTAAAGAATAATTCCTGTTCTTTTTTTCATGTGATAATTACCTGGTTCTTTGTCCTGACCGTGTAAGTTTTCTAGTAACAGTCATACAAACATCAGCAAAGTTTAGGACATCTAAATGCTAATGATACAGTATATATTTAAACATGAATTTTGCACTATAAATCATGTGAGATATAACTTGTCTAAGGAGAAGACATTACTGTGAGGCCACGTTGGGGTGAGAAATGTGAGCTGTGATGCAATAGCCCCCATTTATATGAAATAAGTTGTGGCTTGCTCAGTCAACTTGCTCCGCTGGGCCAAAAAATATATTTAATGGCAACAAAACCCAAACAAAAAAATCCTTTAAGTCTGTGCTCCACCACCAGGCAAGGCGAGGGAAGTTTGCCACGGCATTTTAAGTTTCCTGTGTCTGTGGTAGATTCACACTTTGTTTACATGAGTATTTTGAGCTCTAACTCAAACCTGGTAATTTCCAGAACAAGTTAAGCTCCCATATCTTATTCACAAATATCCCTGTATACGTGAATTAGCTAGGGTGGCATGGGTGTAGGGAGGCCTGGGAGCCCATCAACCATAGGACCTGGGTTCAAGGCCCTGTGTCGCCAGGCTGCTGAAGTGCTCTTGAGCAAGGACTTTGAATCCATACAGTACCTGCTCTCAGGAGCTGATCTGTAGATGACCCTGCGCTGTGACCTCTCACAGGACAGAGCCGAGCAAATAAATTCCCTACAGTGACCAAGAAAGTATTAAATTATTAATGAGATTTTTCTGAATATTACCTTTGAAATAGAATGTGTACCAGAGGTAACAGTAAATGGCCGAGGTGTATACAGGTTGCGGTATCCTCATAGCAGCATAACTCAGCTTTGATGAGTAGATTCTTCAAAATCAAGATACGAGCTTATCGAGGCTACCGCTCGCAAACGTAACATTTTAGTTCCCCGAATAACACGGCATTACTCATTCACATGCAATCAGAGTCACTGTAACAGATGTTGAATACGGAGCTCAACAAAAGAGAGGCATGTCTCGCGTTGTCCAATGGCCATTATCCACTGCAGGAAACAGTCCTCTCCATTAACAGTTCTTTCACTCTCTCTCAGGGACTTCCTCATAACAGACCTGTCTTCTCCGGCAGTGACACGGCAGACTGTGTACTAGCCATCACATCACATAACGCTGAGCAAAGGAAACACACTCTGATGGTTCAATGAGCCACCATTAGTTTCTATTACCGTCTCAGTCTATGACAGGCCTGTGGAGGAGGATGTCTCATACGATGTGATATGTCATCTAGGACCACCGATGTCTCCTCACTCCATACCTATCCAGTTGGGGACACGGCGAAGGCTGGAGAGAAACCGTCAACATCATTTCGACAGGACAGCATCTACAAACTGACTGGATTCTTTACCACGAGAGATGAGGGATGATTATACTGAAGGAGAGTGTGGTATGTTAGAAAAATATGAAAAAGGATGGCATATTATGTTTGGCGTCCATTACGTACTCCACTGATGTTTCTGTAACTACAGTCCAGCCTTGAGTTAGTGAAGCCAAGACAGCATATCCTTCCTGTCCAACCAGGCCAGGGGCCATGAAAATAATATTATATTAGATTACTTTGCAATTTATTAATCTATTTGGGGAAATTAGGTTGTTGCAGCAGCAAATAATTAGAGTAAGAGCAAGCATGGGACAAAATATTGGGCAAATTGATAAAAGTACAAATTATGACCTTATGATCAAATCCAAGCCAAAATCGTAATTCTTCAAAAATTGAATCTAAATCTAATAAGCAATTGTGATGCATCTGAAAGCTATAACTAATTTCTATCCTGATCCAAAGTATGAAAGCAAAAACTACATTTATTTATATCATATTTTTTTAAAACGAGGGGTAATCAGATAGACATGGGATTTTTTTTTGTTTGTTTTTTTTCGAATGAGGCCCTAGGCTGTCAACACACTGACCACAGGTTTCATTTGCTCAGACGCTGCCCGGCCCAGCCCCCCCCCAGGCCCTCCCCCTGCTCCCAGGGCCTGAGCCTTCTGTTCACCAGTACTCTGTGTTTCCTTCCTGCTCCAGCCACAACCACGGGCTGCCAATGTCTCCTCTCCTCTTCTCCTTCCATGCCATGCCTTCCTGTGTGGGATGGAGGCCCAGTGTGCCCAAGCTTAAATAATGTACATTTCTCTCTCTCTCTCTCTCCCTCAGATGGAAGCGCAGTTTCCTCACCTGGAGCCTGAGCGGTCTTCTCCAGCCAAGCGTACGCCATCCCTGTCTGTTGTTTTATTTACCGGCCCCCTTGAATTATTCAGGACAATTTAGCCGTGCTTCAGTCACTGGGAGAAAATGACAAGCAATATTATAAGACGGGCCGCACTCGACCTAAGAAAACCTAATGAATAATACACCTTTAACAGGAATTAATCTCTTTAAATAAACATCGGCGTGATTCTGTGGAGAGCGCGTGCGGGGGCCGGGAGAATAAACACATCCGAGCGCGGGCCGTCCTTTGTTTGGGCACGGCTGCCGCATTCCTGGAGAAGGAAGCGCTGCCTGAAGAGCCGCTTTGCTTCCTCAGCGAGGGGAACGCTAGCATCCCGGCGCAGGACACTGGAGCTAGCTGGCGGTGAAAATGTGAAAACTGGGACTCCTTACTTTTACCAGCTAAATTTGTCTCTGTTCATTATCGCTCCTTTGTAGCCAAAAACTAATTAATGGCATGAAGTGTACGCACTCACACAGGAGCTCAACGCCTTGAGTTCATCAGTTTTATTTTATAGCCTTTAATCCTGACCACGTTAGATATGCATGCATTGGGATTATATGCATAATTCAACCCTGCTCACTTTATTATATTCCAGGTAAAAGATGAATTCTTTATTACATACCTTCCAGGTTTTAAATGAAAGTCTGCAAACTGTTGAAATGTATTGCATGGTCCCATTTCCTTAAAACCTGTCTCCCAGGGAAGCTGTTAAGAGAGAGCGCTCTCCATCTGTCATCCAGCCTGGGTAAAGTTGGAGAAGTCCTTGGTGGTGATTGCGCCTTGATAAATATGTCATCAGCTGTCCGTCCCTGCCTGCCCGCCATCCAATTTATTTCGCTTCTAATTGATTAGTCGCTCTTCCACGGCATGCGAGTTTAATATTACAATTTGGGATATTGCGATGTGATGTGTGAAACCCCTATTCACCCTGCGTTAGCTCACAACTGTGACTCATCGGCAAACTCTCGGAAGCATCACCGAAAGAAGTGCGCGCTGACCTCATTTCCTCACCCCGGCAGTCAAATGCAAAGTCTTACATCACCAACACCATTAACACCAGCGCTCCGCGCCGCCGCCATCTTGTCCGCCAGTTCCTCAACTCCCCGGACTCGTTTCCTCCGACTTGCCTGAACGCACCGCGCGGCCGCGGGTTCAAGAGGATAGCAATCTGCAGAGAGCGAGCCACTATAAATAGCCCCGCAGAGCCAACCTCCAAGCTTTGTGGGTCACCGGCTGCTTCATATCGATCTTTGGAAATTACAGCGAATAAAAACACCCCTGCCAAGACAGTGTGTTTCTTTGCTCAGAGATGAGGTTGACCTTAAACTAATGCTGGGTAGATGAAGCGGGGCGGAATGTGACAACAGTCTCATCCTTCCTGATTTAACGTCTCTCCTTTAGATTGATTTATTCTTGCAGTAAAAAATCTCCCTCGGCAACTCCAACGGCGGCCCTCTCTAACTGCCGGGGAGCGGCTCCGTTGGAGAGCGCCGCTCCCAAGGGCGCGCTGATAGGGGACCGAAGGCCGGGCGTGAGAATGTGCGACGCGTCCAATCGAAGGGCGGCGGGTAACGCACCCAAACACCTGACCTCTACAATATCACAGTGAATCCTATTTTTCCACTTAGCTGCTAAAGTGCTGAGCTGGCGAAAAAGCGCCGAACAGACCGCGGTCCTTTGTGTCCGGGAGTAATAGGATTGGCTGCACCGAATGTATCATGGTAATCTGGGAGCATAAAGAATTGTGATTGGCGCAATCTTCTTAGGGTCCCTCTAAAGGTTGCCGTTGAGTAGCGAGATGAGCCTTCCCGGAGGTTTCTTTCACTCGGTTCTCCTTGTCACCAAAGACAGCCAAACTCCCGTGGAGAATTACATGTCCCAGAACTCAGTTGAGTTGTTTTCATTCCAACCCTCCGGTAATATGAGGGAGAATAATTCTGTTCTTTCCACCGCTATAATTTTTCTGACTACTGCAGCAAGGCGCTGTTGTGGAACCTGTTTTACGGGAATTTTGCGCAGGTGCACAGCGCTTATAGGGAGAAAAAAAAAATGTAAATAAATTCTTGGATGCGTTGTGAATTTCTTTGTCTTGTAATTTTAGGTTTTCACAGTGTTGCTCCACAGCGATTAATGCAAGAAAAGATGAAGCCACTCGCTATCATCAGAGGGCTTAACCAGCGTTTGAGGGTTCAAGCGGTATAACGAAGGGGTGTAACGGCTCGCTCAACCGACTGGCGCTACTTCCCGTCTTAACGCGTTGTTTTCACCGCGCCGCACACTGTGTTCGGACCATCTGCTTTGAAAACCCTCTCCTACCGTCTCTCCCTCTCCCTTCCGCAGATACCTTTTATCCTGTTTTACTGAATTAATGCGGCTCCTCTTTCAAACTTGAAAGAGCAGCATCTGTTGGTCGATGGCTGCGTGGCCGCCGGGGTTCAGGTAGGAGTAGGTGCTGCTGGGAGCCACCAGCCCGGAGCTGGAAGTCTCTGGAGCAAACTTTCATTTAAAATTTCATTACTGAAAATACATGAATGCTCAAAGCGTTTACCTGAAAAGTGCCAACAAACACCATATGTTATTTAAGCATATCCGCGTCCCGAAGCCGTGATTGAAATCGGCCACAATAAAAGCACATTAACTTTTTTTAAAGATAATATATTGGCAAACGATGGCACAGTTGAAGTGTACCACGCCAGAGGGGGATCTTTTTAAAAATAGGAATACAGAACTCTGCATTTGGCAGGCGCTGTGGGTATTGAGTAAATCCTCCCTGGCACAGCGAGAGGAGCTTGTTCTTTCTTGGCTGTTGTGTTCAAACAAGATATTATTTGTTGTGATGGTTACTCAAAGTCTGTGTCACTCAAAGGTCGCGAGCCAATTCAGGCAAGGATTGTTCGGTGGCTGCGGAGGTTAAGAGGCTGACTGGAGGCGCAAATGAAGGCCCGCGGGTTCTGCGGGACTGCTGACGGGAGAATGAGAGGATGGGAACGAGCTCGGACGTACGGGGGACGCTTCAACGCGTAGGCGCGGAAAAAAACGGACCGGAACATGATCTCATGTTCGTCCTGAATATGCGGCACCGACTGTTGCATTCAGTTTACCAAAAAGAACAAGCTATCACTGCGGATTTATTATTTATTTTTCATGAAAGCTTTTTAGGAGAGGAAACAGAAACCACCGACTTCACAAAATATCACGAAATGCTCAAGATGTAGTTGTATCCCCTGCCTGTCTTCGAAAATATAAACATGAATGAGCCTAAGTTTATCTGGAAGACGGGGTCACTGGCAGTGCTGCATTGTGTGGACGTTTCGAGGCACCTGGGAGAGAATCTGAAGGTTATTTTGCAGGACACAAGTCAGTACTCCAATCCAGCTCGTGACATGGGCAACTGTCAGATCAATTTGAGTGCATCCCTTACCTCACAAAGCTACTCCTTTACTGCAAAAACACTGGCAGGATGGAGACATTCCAAGAAAAGATGTATCCATCTATTTGGATTTCCATCTCAGCTTTTCAATTTAATTTAATGTGTATTCATAAATATTCCATCAAACCAATACACCCCAAATTATCTGGCAGTAAACGCTGCATCATGCACAAGGTATTTTTGCAGATGAAAAAAAATTGGTGCATCTCCATTCACCAGAGGACTTTGTCTACAAACTGCAGAGGAAATCCCAGAACTGGGCCTTCGATCCAAATAGAAATGCACTTACAAGGTGCGTATGATGTGCAGAGCAGTGGGGCGTGGGAATCAGAGAAGATTATGAAGGCGGCTTGCCTTATCATCCTGTGTTTACAAGGAGAGAGGGAGCCGTTCAGTATGCTGTAGATTGCAGGGTGCCAGCACTGACAACAGAGTAGATAGACAACTCAAGACAACACTCATGGGGCCCGATTTACCCGCAAACTATTGACCAGCAGACGCTGGTCAAGAATAACAACAGCCATAGACCTGCCAAAGTACCTCTCAATCGCTAGTGCAGCTATTTGAAAAGAAATGGGTGTTTTCTAATGCGGCAGTATTTTTCTGCAAACCCCCTTTTTGCGTCTAGAGATGGCATAGTGGGTAAGACCGGTGCTTCCGCAACCACTGAATGGACTGAATCCTGCCAAAGCCTTCTCTCCTGTGTCACTTCTAGTCTGTGTTCCTAGTCTCAATAAAGAATATCATACTAACTGAAGTGGGCTGCCAGCTCTCCTTCAAAAAAACAACAAAAAACAACTTTTCCAAGTGTTTCATGTGTGCTCAAAGTCCACTCGTTGTGTTTTTGCCGCTGATCTGACTCTCTCCGAAAGCTCAATTCAGCGAGGCTCAGAGCCGTGCCCTGCTTGAACGGGCACCGTCTGCCAATGGGCCGTCATGAAGGCTTTATGCTGGCATTACCAGGATGTTAACAACATTACGGAGGCGCGATCTGAAAAGGGCAGTTTCGCCCTCAAGATGCATTGGCCTGATAACAGTCCCATTAGATGTAGATATGACGTGAAAACGTGGCACAGAGCTCATGGCTGGCATAGCCTGATGCATTGGGTATCATAACACACAAGTACACACAGCCCTGCGCTTTCAGTGCATTGAGTTGAACCCTGCAGGCCAGTGTTGTGTGCGATGGCAGAGGTGGTGGGGGTGAACGTGATTGAGTGCGGCGCTATAACACTAGAGTGGAATGGAGCGCAATTCAACAGGGTTTGAAGCCTAAATCACAGTTGGACAAGATTTAGTGCAACCTACACCGCACAACAAATCCATCTTATTACGTCATTTATTCTGGCTTTGGGTTCTTTAAAACTTCTAAAGTTTTTGAAAGGGAGAAGTGAAAATGTCTACGAATACAGAGATCATTTTAGCTTGTTTCAAATGCAAATCGACTCGTTGAATTTTGTCAAGTCAAAAGACGCACCAGCGGCCGTAGCGGAGCCACCTTCCTTGTTCTGCATCGAGCTGCACTGAAGACACACTGACTGAACTGACCTGGTTCAGACACACAGAGAGATGGAAGACGAGGCAGCGTTGTTGCGTTGTCAGTCAGGTTTCATCGGGCCATCAAAATGTTTTAAGATTAGAAATAAACAGGTAACTGTTTTGGGGTGTGGGAGCAATACGTATTATTAGTTCCCCAGGGGGACATTCTCTTTTCACCTTCTTGTTGGTGGTCTGGTCTCGTCCCCCAACCAGAGGGCCCCAAATTCAATCCCCCATGTGGTCATACCTGTCAACGAATCCTTGAACAAGGTAATCAACAGTTACCTGCTCCAGGCTGCTGTACGAGTGGCTGAACAAATTCTATTTTTGCCCTCTTTCAAACCCAGAGTGCTGGGTTTGAAATACGGCAAAAACAGAATTTGGGGATTAATAAATAAAATCAAAAAAATGTTACATTGTAGAATGTAAGTTTTATTATATTGTAACAAAGTGGAAAAACAGATTTCTGGGGCATAATTTATTAGATTAAGTGAAAAATAAATGCATTTTATTTGGATGTAGAAAAAAATCGGCATAACTACAATTATTTAAGGTTAGGCAGAATGAATCTATTTACATTGAGAAAGAAATACCTGTAATAAATTTCATGAATTTAATTAAGTTGATCCAAACAATGCGTTGAAGACATAGCCTCAGGGGTTTGTATGGTGAAAGGCCTCCAAAGTATTTTGATATTCTTGGAGTCTCTTAAGCATTCTGAGATAACTCTTTGTTTCATTTACCATTCCAGAAACGAGAAGACTGAGGAGGTTTTTTTTATGGATGAATTCAGAAACCACTGAGGGATGTTAAATATTTTACCACATATCTCTTGGAGTTTAAATTATAGTTTGTAGCTGTGACTGCTGATTAACCTTCAATGTCATAATAAGTAGAATCCCAGCATATACCGTACTGTAACAGATCCATGAAATGCTAATGAGCTCCAATCAGTGCTCCTCAGCTCCTCAGACCTACACAGAGGAACACCGGGATCCAATTCCTTGCTGGCGAATTAGTTGGGAAACAACACTTCTTCTAGCCTGGAAGCTGAGGCACTGAGTTGACATGAACACATCCTTTCAAATTACTCATGTTAGCAGACTGGGGCTGCCAAGACAAAGCGTGGCACTCTATGAATATAAACACAAATCCACCCCACAGGAGAGGCTTGACGCTATGTACACCGCGCCAGGAAAAGAATAAATACAAGATACGTTCTCCTTGCCTCTCGCACGTCTCGCCTTGCGGTTTGATTGCGGACGCAAACGGAGGTGCGCGCACCGCAGCGACCTTACGCCTACGCACGGCCGCAGACGAGTCGCTCGCCCCGAATTTTAGGAGGTACGCCAGGTGACGAGCGGGATTTTCAACCAGCGCCCCGCGTGTTAACCCAAGGGGCTGCTGTAAGTGAGGAATGACAAAAGTGCACCGCAGCTGTTGTTTCATCATGTTCGACACCTTGCTCTCTACTCAGAGTGCGAGCAGACGGTCGCCCTGGATTGCCCAGAAGATGTCTACTGTATAATACCTGTAATAATAATAAACTTTATTTATATAGCACCTTTCATACAAGAAATGCAGCTTAAAGTGCTTCACAATGAAGAAGAAATTACGTGCACCGAGTGCTTCACGTGAAAATATGTGAAAATAGAATACATAGAATGCATAACGTAAGATTATTATTAGTGGGCTAGCTAAGCAGCTAGCAAACTACTGTTATTATTATTATTATTATTCAGTCATTAAGTCGCTAAGAAGGCTACGTCTGCACAATGTTATCACTGAAAACCCTGTGATCTCGGCAGCCTGTGCAGCACTTCCATAAATCACTAAGCTTAAAACTCACTGAATACTAATAACAATGAAATAAAATTTAAATAAAGTTTAAAAAATAGAATAGATACAATGCATAAGATCAAGTAAAACACAACATTTCAAAAGTGGAGTTTGCGTTACACACATACACAATGCACTGATGCTCCTGCAACACCAGCAACTCTTACCTCCTGTGTAAAATAAACATGCAATGCAAATGTATATACATACACCTAAATCTATATTTATTTATATTTATTCTAATTATAGTGTAGGTGTCTCATACCCATTTCATAGCCTCTAGCCCTCTGCCTCTTAGCCCTTCACAGCCTACATAATTTATAGTTGTATCATTTTTTGACGACTAGTGTGTAAATATTTGTTAATTTATATTATGTGCAACTCTTCTTGTTTAATACTTGTTAAATTTTTGATTACATCGTGTTGCTTTGTCTTTTATGCAACAATCTCTCCAAGTCACTTTCCTTGTATGTGCAAATATAAAAGGAATTCTGATTCTGATTTTAAAAGAAGTTAAGAAATAGAATACATAGAATGCATAAAATCAAGTAAAATCAAACATTTTAAGAGAAGTGCAGCAACGCGTACGTGTGAAGCAAAGTGAAAAAGATAATTTTAGGAAAGTCATAGCTAGTTAAAGGCTAAAGTGAAGAGATTAGTTTCTAGCTTTCTTTAGCTTCGGGGCATAATTGACAAAGGCTGCATCCCCGATTTTCTTTGGGCTGTTGCTGGGAACCTCCAATAAACCAGCAGCCGATGATCACAGTGTTCTTTAAGGCAAAAATGTAACAAGGGAGTTAGCAATGTAGCTTGGTCCTAGCCCATTAAAGGCTTTGTATATAAGGAGGGTGACCTTAAAATCAATCCTAAATGTTACAGGAAGCCAATGCAGAGCAGCTAAAACTGGACTAATGCTCTTTCTCATCTTGGTTCTGGTTAATAGTCGAGCTGCAGGGTTTTGTTTTCAGGAGGCCAGTAAAAAGTGCATTACAGTAATTGAGTTGGCTTGAAGTAAAGGCATGAACTGGTTTTTCAGTATCTTTTTGATTTATAAATGGTCGTACTTTACCTATGTTTCTAAGGTGGAAAAATGATGTTTTCATCACCTTGTAGACTTGAAGGTTAGATCTCAGATAACACCAAGTGTTCTATTTGGCAGAGATAAATTATAAATTGCCACAACTGGCTTCTCTGGTGTGGGATTCTTGATGTGGCTCTTGGTATAAAAGTATACCGTGACTATTTAGAGGCAGTGGTGGTCTGACTCTGTAATGTGGGTCAATGTCCACGCTGGTTTGGGTTTGTAACTATGGGTTTGGAAATTGAAGCAGTAGTGGATAGGTAAAACCTTCTTCAAACGGGTTCAAGTCACTACAACACCAAGTGTCCAGCCTGGTTGGGCGTCTTTGAGCAAGACAACGAATTCCCCGCCAGGAGCCTCTGGCGCTGTTACGTAGCTGAAACTGCACTCTGACGTACCTGTCAAGCGGGGCAAGCGAAAAGACGAATATCGCAAAAGATATATAAAAATATTTGTATATACGCCTGGAGGTAGACAGGTTGACCATTAACCAGAAGGTTGACAGTTAGCCAGGGTGTATTGGAGCCTTTAGTAAAATACAAAACTCCTATTTGCACCAGAGATGCAGCAGAGACTCGGACATCTCTTCAGAAATATAAGTCTGTGATTCTAGAGCAATATGTGCGAAGACATATTCCTACTGACGGGTGTAAATTGGCCAACACAGAATTCTCCAGTCTTAAAAATAGAAGTTGTGCATTTGAGGTTACAGTACTATTGCCTCATACGGACCAAGATTTAACAAAATCACAGCATCATTCACAGGTTTAGTCACACTCTGGTGGTTGTCGTAAGGGCTGAGCAGTATACGCAGCTCCGAGCGGGCATGAAATCAAACGCTCAATCAATTGCAGCACCGGCCTGGATCCAGTCCCGCAAAATGCTCATTCTTGGTTTCACTCGCATTGGCTTGTTAAAAATGCAACCATTTAAATTTCATGATTCATGAGGCTGGCATGGCTTCCTCTGGGGCTGCTTTGCTGAATTTATTAAATTATTTTCCTCCTATGTTTTTCTTACTTTTCTCTGCTCCCGTTTATCTTTTTTCACTGCTGTTTATGTTTACTGCGTATTGACTGTGTGTGTGTGTCTGTTACCTAAACAGTGACCAGTATTAACGGCTGATTACTTTCCAATTCTAGCAGGTAGTAACTGATTTTCTTTTTAACTGACAGATGAACTGTAATATATCCGAATTACAATTTCCAATAATGTGCAGAGCGCTTGTTCTACCCAAGACCGAGGTCCTGATTCACTAAGGGTTTGCGGAGGTTATTGTGCTCGCATATAATTATTACCCAAATAATAACACATTTTGGGTTGGGTCATGCAAATGCGGCTTAGCAAACCAATTCGCAACCGAGATCTTTCCGAATGTGCTTTTAATTGCACCTTTGGGTTGTATTGACATCCATTATTAATAGACACACACACATCTTTGCCAGCAAATTAAGCGAGCTAGAGAGATGATACTTCATCCGAGAATATCTGTTCTTGAGCCTGAAATTAATCAGTCGCTTAAAATCTGTAACTTGCTGGTGCAATGACATACTGTAAGTGTTTTAGACGTGATGTGCATAATTTCGTGAATACGATGTACTTTCCTCCCGCAGGTTGAGGTGCAATTTGCTTGAGCTATTTTTCTCCCAGACTGTGATCTTAGTGAATCAGGGCCTGAATTATTATTTCAAACGTTTCGCTACATACTGGTATCGACTGGATATGATTATTTCACCTCAACCCTTCTAAAGCAGTCGCTGATCGTGCTGAATAGCATTATTATATGATTATTATATTATATTATTATTATGAATAGAAATACGTAGAAGACGCTTCACTCAGAGGGCAAGAGACAACTGAAGTCTGAGAAAGTTATCCAACTATTTTCTCTGCAGGAAAGTCTTCTCTTTCTCCTGTTCAATAGGCTCTTAATGTTCAACAACTATCTTGAGAAACGGCATATTGCGTTGACGGTTTGCTCAGCGGCGCCTTCGTTGACCCGTGATTCACTGCTGACTCATGCAACGAGAGCTGGGAGGCTAATTCGGCTGCTGCTTAGATGCGATCGACCACTGAAACGTCTTATATTTTCTCCTCATTAAGTATACACTGGTGTGGAGTCTTGAGAAGAAGCACGGGAAACATTGTGAGGTCAGGTCCGAGGGGCCAGGGTGTGTGGGCTGAAAGACAGTGTTTACTTTTCTTAGTTAGACAAGGGACAAAAAAAAATCCAATTTACCAGAGGCACTATAATGATCTAGGTACAGAGCGTGCCTGTCCTTTCCCCAATGGCTAAATATTGACTGTGCTGGGTAGCAGCAGATGGCCTGAGCGGTGAATGTGGGCTGTGCTGGAGGGAGTGAGTGAATATACAGGCGACATCTGGTCCTTCCCGGGCCCAGCGGACATGCTTGCTACATCAAGCCGCCTCATTAGAACTAGCTGGGGCATTAGGAGCAGCCTGCCACTCAAGCAACTGCTCCGCTGTCCCCCCCCCCAGTCAAATCCCTAATTTGCCACCGAACCAGGACCGAAGGGCCGCGAAAAAAAGACGTTGCGTCTGCGGGTTTCTCGCGTCGAACCGCTTTTCCTCTTCCGTTCTGCCGGGGGGG
>OMKK01014188.1:2298-15988 GCA_900302305.1 Polymixia japonica | reverse complement strand
CACACACACACACACACACACACACACACACACACAGCATTCAATTAACACATTTCCTATTGCAAAACTAAAATATAGCTGACTATGTACTTGGCAGCAAGGTGCTGACGAGGTGCCTGTATTTCTGATGTGTGATTCTCAGCTGCAACATTTTTTCTGTTGGTTTAAAGTGATATCTACTGGTGAACCAGGACAGGGAGACAGAGCTTTTGGTTGCTGTTCAGGTTCTATGCCAATTAAGTGGCACAAAAGCGTTAGTCATGTGTGTGTGTGTGTGTTTGTCAAAATATAGCATATCTCAGTTATTTTGCTTTTGTTTGGGTCTTTTAAAGCTAATTCTAGCTAAGGAATGTGTTATGTCAAGGCTACCTTTTTACCTTAAGACTACACCTGTTGGGTGACCCAGTAGACAATGTTTGTGGTAACACACGCCCTTGTCTGGTCTCTGAGTCATTGTTGGTCATTATAGGAATAGGCTCTCTACTGAAAGGCTCGTTAAACTAAACCTGAGACACAGCAATTGATAGCCATAATTAGAGATGTTCTGGTAAGCAGTGTCATGTTGTAATTAGGACTGTGTGAATAATGTTTTTAAAGGTGTAAAATAATTGCATTGTTCTTGTTTGATGTTTAAGGAAGCTGTCCATTGCGTACTGCCATTGTTAATTGTATTTACACATCTAGTCTCGATATAGTTAACCATGTATCAGGTTATCAGGGCCAGTTCACTCAAAGTTACAAAGAAAGGAATCTTGATCCACACCAGAATTTACCAGAAAGAGTGTATGATTTTGCCCACTTGAAGCTAGAAGTTATTTTTTTAAGTTTAAGTGGCACCAAATCAAATTTTACTTCATGTCACACAATAGTGAGGTTCTTGTTTTACCAGCAAAAAAAAGTATTTCCACTGTTAAAAAATGAAACACCACGGGAGAACTTTAAAGGGGACATATTATGCTTTTGCTTATTTTCTGACAAATTTATAATGTTACAATGTCGGATGTTCATATTAAACGTGTCCAACCTCAAATAATGAGGTAAACGAATGCTAAAGTAATCCCTGTGAGCAAAAAGCTCAGGCTTCAGAATGCTCTGAATGCTAGGTTTTTTAATTTTTTCTACGTCAACTCGGGACAGAACAAGAAATTATGTTACTTAGTACAGTTTACATTCACTTTCCACACCGGCAAGTGGATGTTGGCCAATCAGAAGAAAGTGGGCTTATAGGGAGGGGGGCCTTAAAGAGACAGGAGCCAATACGACTTGTTTCAGACAGATGCTGAACAGAGGGGCCAGTATAAGATAAATAAGGACTTTTTTGAACTGTGAATCATGCAAAGCTACTCTAGTGGAGTCTAGTGGAGTAAACATAAAGACCTGAAATGAGGAAAATATGATCCCTTTAAGCAATTTATTAAACCCAATATATTACCACAGAAACAATGCTCCTAAGCTAAAAGAAACAAAATTGGTCAGGAAGGGGAGTGTTCTGCTTACGTTGCGTCGAATCAAGTCTTTTTGCCTCCACATCACGTCTGGCTCATCTGCGGCTGTCTGTCCGGTTCCTTGTCTCTGGCCTTACTTCTACTCTGTTGCCAGCATCTCCCGTTGGCAGACTTTCTCGGTGGAGCACCCTCAACTCCCAGGCGGAATAATAAATTAAAACATGCGAATGTTGGGATCAAGTGAATAAAAACTTATCTTAAAAGAGTGTTCCATACTGACCCCCCCACCCTCTTTAATAATGGTCGTCCCGACCAATTACTCTTTGTGATACCTAGCTGGAGGCAATCCAAAATTAGCTTGCTGTGAGTGATGTACGTTGAGATGCTCAGGCTCAGGCTCACCATTGAGGGCTGCTTCTGGAGGGTCAAGTGGTTCAGCCTGAGCTGGTTCTGTTATATGTGCTGCCAGCTGCTGGGTAGAACTTGCAATCAAACCAGGAAGCTACCAACTGGGAGGGGGCAACTGGTTTGGCTGGTCCACTACTGGAGATTCTAGTTCTTCTGCTGGCTCCCTGCTGTCCTGTAACAGATTTAGAGCGCATGGTCGGAGACTATTGCGATGCACTGTGCATGTCCCTGTGTGGGTGGCCCTCCCACAGCTGAGTCCCCACCACAAATGGTTCTGGGGTCCATATCGGGTCAACTTTCCTTTGGCCGTCCTGCAGAAGTTTAGAAAGAGCACCCGCTCACCTAGAAGCAGAAGTGCCAGCTTAGCTCGTTGGTTGCAATGGGCCTGATCCCGTTCTTGTCTGTGCTGGGACTGCTTCTTTGCTGCCTGGTATGCATGACTCAGGGCTTGTTGGTGCTGTTTTACCCAGCCTTGTAGAGTGTGGGACTCCACAGTAGTGGATTGGGCGTGTCTCCCAAACACCACATAGTGCAGGGTCATCCCTGTTGTGCTGTAGGGGGTGTTATTATAGGCCTAGATGAGAGCTGGCAGCCACTGTGGGCCACTGTGCCTGGTTGGTCTCTGTCAGGGAACTTAACAGCCTCAACCGGGTCTGGTTGAATCTCTCGCAGACCCCGTTCCCCTGAATGACATGCTGTTGTGCAGCTCTTTTGGCATCTGTAGAGCTTGCAAGGCTCACTCATTAATGATGATTCAAAGGCAGCCCCCTAGTCCCGGCTCGGGCCGTTGTTTTAGCAGACTGGTCCCTGGTAGGTATTGCAAGAGTATATTTTGAGAACAAGTCAGTCATCACCAGGATACATCCCAGATCCACCCTAACAACCTCAAATGGATATGATGTTGTAATGGATAATAAAGAGGCTCTCACCTCAGGTCCAGCCTTAGCACACACACACTGTAGGCAGGTTTCAGTCATTTCTTTTATATCCTGGGTCATCCTGGGCCAGTAACTGTGTTGCTGCAGAGCTGCCAAAGTTCTTTCACTGCTAGGGGGTCCCATTCCATCATGGTATGTTCTTCACACACCCTTGGCTTCCTGCTTTGGAACAATCACTTGGAAAGCCTTGAGCCCAGAACCATCTCTTCCCACAATCTTCCCAGTACGCCCTTTTGCAGTAAAATTGTATTTTTTTGCATACAATTGCATACCTCAGGCCGGGGCAATCACTGCTCCTTCCACTGTTGTATCTGGGAAAGATCTGTGGCCTTGGTCTGGCATTCCTCCCACGTTCCATCTCCTTCAACCATGAACTGCTCTGCTGGGTGAAGGCTGCGGCTAGCAAAGGTGATTACTCACCCTTTGCCTCCTTATACCTGGGACAGCACTACTCCCAGGCCCTCAAAACTGGCATTCATGTACAGCCTAAAAAGATAAGAGAAGTCAGCATATGCCAGTACAGGTACATTCAACAGGACTCCTTTCAAATGGTCAAAAGCTTGCTTGCACTCTAGGGACCAGCTAATTGGAGCTGTCTTTTTGTCCATGCGTGGTGGTACCATGTGTCAGGGCATTCAATGGCATTGTGATCTTGGAGAAAGCAGGTATGAAACAGCAATAGTAACCAGCAAAGCCAAGAAAAGATTTTACCTGCTTCACTGTCTGGGGTACTGGCCAGTCTCTCACCACTGCTGTCTTAGCCAGATCTGTAGCCACCCCTTTCTCGCTTCAGTCCATGCTGGTGGAGCCTCCAGAACACCTCTTCCAGGTGCCGCACATGACAAATCAGGGAAAAACACAAGCACATCATCTGGATAAATCAACAGTTAGTCATTTACCAGGTTTCCCAAGCAGTGTTGCATCAGCCTTTGAAACATGGCCAGGGCTTTACACAGGCCGAATGGCATCTGTTCAAATTTGTATAGGCTGAAGGGTGTTGTAAAGGCAGTCTTCTCTCTGTCAGAGGGGTCCATGTCCACCCACCAATAGCCGCTTGCCAGGTCCAGTGTAGAATACCAACTGACAGCTTTGAGCCTAGTCAGTGACTCCTCGATGTGGGGTAGGGGACAGGTGTCCTTATGCGTTAGCACATTCAACTTCCTGTAGTCTACACAGAACCTCCAGCTTCCATCCTTTTTCTTGACAAGCACAATAGGGGCTGCCCAAGGGCTCGCATTCTCCCTTACCACACCACTGTCCGGGATGTTCTGCAGCAAGATTTGTAATTCGGCATACAGACTTGGACGGACAGGTCTGTACCTCTCATGACTTGGGGGCGCTGAACCAGTTGGTATCTGGTACTTCACAACACAAATACAGCCAAAGTCCTCATCATGGCTTGAAAACTCTTTTGTCCACCTCCGTAGCAGGCTGGTCAGCCCATCTCCCTCTAAGCACACCACAGGATGTGACTCTATGATCCCTACCCACCTTACCGCTACCTCCACAATGTCTGGTGCCACACTGTTGAGAACCAGCTAGGTGTCGGGGTTGCAGATCCTACAAGGCACTGCAAGGCACCCCACACACCATTCCATGTCACTGTCGGGGAGAGGCTCTACAATCACGTTACAAGACGGGTTAGCTGCACCTTCAGATACCTGTGTTCACAGGGTCATCTCAGATTGGGGTGAGGTGATAACTGTTTGCTGTCATGGTAATTTCGCCATGCCCTGGTAAGGTGGAAGAGGACCTCTGGTGGCAACCCACTGGCAAATGCTGAAGCCCAGACTTGTCCTGGTAATCCTGCTGCAGGAGGGATGGTGGTTTTGAAAGCCGACAGCCCTGGGTGGTTTCCCCTGAGTGAGAGCAGACCATACAGGTTTAATAATGCTCATGCCAAGTATGCCCTTATCTGGTCCCAGGCATAGAGTCAACTAAACCATAGCCAGCATAGGGGATCTCCAGGCCATTAGCAGCACGCAGGGTCAGCCAGGGGACATTGTCAGCACTGGTCACACCAGTTCCTTCTAGGTACTTCCCGAACATGCTTCAGCTCAGCAATGTGACCTGCGATACTGTATCAAACACAAAAGGTATAGATCATCCATTAATGTTAATGACATCAGGGCACTCACCTACCAATGTAGACTTGGGCTGTGACATGGGCTTCTTATCCTGGGTGACTGCCCCCACTGCTCGGCCCTCAGCTGTAGGGGAAATTAAAAATCCCAAGACCCTGATGTTCTGTGGGGGCACTGGTGCCGAACATGCCCGGCTGCACCACAACACCAGCAGATGGGTCTGCCCTGTGTGTCCCAATGATAGACTGGTGCCATTGATGCGTCCTGACTTCCTCCATTAGGTTAGCTGAAGGGGCTTTCATCTGTTCTATGATCTCCTTCCTAATTTCTCCCATCAGCCCCTGTTGCAGTTCAGCCTGTATCTCATCCTTTAGTTGTTCCATGTTTGCTGTAGTTGTGTTCCATGGGTTTATAACAGTGACCTTCTGAGACAATATGGCCTCTTCCCCATCTTGCAGCTCCTGTTCCATGGCCCAAGCTTCTTTGCAGGTGGCTGCGAAGGTCATATATTCGCTCTGCCGCATCTCGACTCAATTCCTGCTTTATGGGTCCTGTTTGTAAACCAACTATTAGCTAGTCGAGCAACAGATCATCACCCTCTTCAGTTCCACCTTCACCCCGCTTTTGCCATCTGAAAGAGTTCTCGCAATCTTAGTATAAAAGCACTCACACTTTCATCGGCCCGCTGTTTAAAATTTTAAAAACTAGCCCATAGCTGTGCTTTAGTGGCTGGTTTGGCATAAAGGTTTTGTAAGATATCCAGTCCTTGTGCCCTGAGCATAGCTTCCACCTGAGCCCTCCATTCTATAAATTTTGCTTTTTCACCATCAAATTTCGGAATCAAAGCAGCCCCCATAAACCATGGCATAACAAACTGTGCAGTTGTGGGTGAGTTAGCACTACTCTGCTGGGCCGCGTCCATTTCTTAACAGTTGAGCTGGTAATCCTGCCGACAATGCCAAAATAGATGTCACACAATAGCGTAGGTTCTTCTTTTACCAGCAACAAAAAGGATTTCCACTGTTAAAAAATGAAACTTTAAACAATTTATTAAACCCAATACAATACCACAGAAACAATGCTCCTAAGCTAAAAGAAATAAAAGTGGTCAGGAAGGGGAGTTCTGCTTATGTTCCAGGGGTTAGCATAAGGGGGAGGAGTTCCGTGTGGTCGTTGTTCTGTTTGGCTTCTCTGATTTCGGTTCCTTGGCGTCTTGTCCTCACTTAAAAAGCACACTGTCCTGTGTCGGCCAATGCTGAGCTGTGGGGTGTGTGGTCCAGTTAATCACAACTGTTTCTTATCACCTTGATCCTCAGTTCACAAACATGCAAATCCATAAGACCATGCAATCATAGCTCCATAAAACCATATACTATAAAACTAGTTAAACCATGCAACACACATCAAAACCAAATGTAAAATATATATAAATACTGATAAACCCAAACTGAATAATAAATTAAAACATGTGAATGGGATCAAGTGAATAAAAACTTAGCTTAAAAGTGTGTCCCACCCTGACACTTCATTCTTACTGTAATTTTGAATGTTCTGTTTTGTCATTGTCTTTTACATTGTTATAAATAGCTTCATTGTTGAATTTGCATCCTCTTCATCAAATCATCATCTGTAACAGCATGATAATTATTATTATTATTATTATTATTATTATTATTATTATTATTATTATTATCCATATCATAGCTATGTATTCCACTGTCATATTCATAGCATGTACATCTTTAATTGCATCAGTTGTGTCAGTATTCTGTGTCATTAGATTGGTTTTCCCCATCTCTTTTGTGTTCTGTATGCACTGAGCTGTGCACACTTTTTATTTTTTTATGTTTTAGGATCAAAGAAGAACCAAAGCCTCAGCCGGCACAGTAAGTAAACTGCATTACCCAGAGTGCTCTAGGCTTTGACACTTCTTCCCGTCGGTTGGTGCTGTGCGCTTCATGTGGCTTTATCCTCTTTGACTGGGAGGAAAAATGAAGGAGGAGTCATTGATGTCACGGAAAGCTGCTATTGTGGTATGAGGATTGCAAGTGCCATTTTTTTTTTAAATGAATAACATTAAATATTGTTGAATGTTGTGTCTAACACAAACAGCAGACTTCCCTGACATCAATGACAACTGCTTTTTCTTTCTGCCAGCTCTGTATAACCAGGCCCAACATCCTCTCCCTTTGTCCCTGTTTTCTAAATGGCTGCCCTTTCTCATGTAGTGTGTCATCTGCACTTTGATTGGCTTGCCCAGCCTCTTACCGTATCCACACGAAGACTAGATGCATCTTTCCTGCTATATTGTATCTGCATTTTGCCCAAATCTACCTGTAGCCTTACTAGTCCGTCAATCTGATCCCTACTACACCTTCAGACTGGAATAAACAATTATCCTATAACACTATTAGCCTTTAACTATTAACGTTTAATGCAACCCTCATTTCCATTGGCTGTAGAGCTTTCCTGCTTCTACTTCCCTTACCTTCTTAGTCTATCTGTACTATCTATATTCTATCTTTACGCCTCTTCCTCTTTTTCCATTCTCTCTCACACTCTTTCAATTTCTCTCACACCCTGCTCTCTTCCATCCTCTCGCTCTCTTTCTTTTTCTCTCTATCTCTTTCTCTCTTATATATCTTTCTCTCTTTCTCTCTCTCTCACACTTTCTCTCAATTTCTCTCACACCCTGCTCTCTCCCTCTCTCTCTATCCCTCTCTCACTCTCTCTCTCTCTCTCTCTCTCTCTCTCTCTCTCTCTCTCTCTCTCTATCTCTGATGTTGTAGCTGGTTATCAATGTTCCACAGATCACCATTCTGCCAGTCCTTCTCCACTGCTCTGGTCGTAGTGAATGTCCCTGCTATTGTTCCTTTCTTAGAGACTGACCTGCCTCCTGTACCCTATCAGGACAGATTGTTTTCTCCCATGATTACTCTCTGCGAATGTTACAGTCACACTGTTTGCTTATTTGAACAGGTGGTTTCCCTTTAGTGGGATCACTGAGCTGGTAAATAACGTTCTTCAGCCCCAGCAAAAGTCCCAAAATGACAAGGAGCCAGAGCCTGACGCGTAAGTAATAGACCAGATCCCCTGTCTGACCTCCTCCCTCAGCAGCCCCAAACATACAGTGCTGCCCCTGGTGGCTGGATGTGCAGTATGTTTAACCTGGGTAGAGATAAGAGTATGTTAGGATTTTTTTTGGCATCTATTTGTTGAAGAATACAATGCAAAAAAAAAACAAGAGCGATATCGGAGATGCGATATTCTACTCTTATGAATGACAACTCTTATGTAATAATAGCCAGCATGATACAACAAAAGGTGATGCACGTGTACAAAATTAGCCACAACTTTAGTTACACACAGGTACCTTAATCATTTGGATTTATAACCTGATAAAAGGTTTCTCTCTCGATATGTGGCAGATGTAGAATCCGAGAGCTTGTAGAGAGCTTGCGGTCGGGCCTTGCCGGTGATATGTGGTCTGTCATATGTCCAGGGCAGGGGCTCATGTTACTGGCTGTGTATGGCAGGGCCGGTGCGTCCCAGAGGTAAGAGGGCTCAGATACGCTGGCATGGGACTGGGACAATGAGCTGCCTATGATTACTCGTCAGCTGTGTCACCCAGGTTTGCCCGCGTTTGACCGAGTAGGTAAACCCCTCTGGAGGACGGGCCCCCGGGTACCAGCTGCCTGCCGTGTCTTACCCTGCCCCGCGCTGTCTCTCTCTCCTCTCTTTTACCCTTTCTAATTGAGGTTTTGCTCTCTTGTTTTCATGACCCCACCTCCCACCTGGCCCCCCTCCCACCTCACTACCCCATTTTCATTTTGCTTCTTTCTCTGTTTTTATCTCGTATTGATATTTCTAGCTAATATATCACACCTGTATCTATCCTTTCCTCTCTCCTCAGTCCTCTAATGCTTATTCCTTGATATTTGACTCAGGGGGCAGCTTAAATAAAGCCTGGTGTGTTCGAGATGGACTATAGGCAAACTGGTTTTTATAAACCTCTGCTTATCTGTAAAAATGGTTGCGTTTGCTTATACGCTTGTGACGGTTGATGTTATAACATCTATTTGGCCTCCCAAGAGGAGAGAGAGTGTGAGGGCAGCTCCACACTGAAGTGACCTGATACTGAGGAGGGGAGAGGCGATCATTGTGATCTTCGATGACTCCTCTCAGTGACCTTGTCTGTCAATAGAGCAACATCCCTTTAGTCGACATAACGACCCGGCAAGAAAAGCACGTCTTGGTAAACGTTTAGAGCTGAGGGGAGATGAATTAAGCATCAAACATGATTGTTTGTAGTCTTATTTCCTTGATCCTCTGAGACAGTGGCTTTACCTCTTCTATCACCGGCGTCATCACTCTGTTATCAGGTCCCCTGTCGGTAAATGAGATTTGGTGGGATCTGTTAAACAAGACTACGTACTAATCTCTGCTCGGTGAACGGACAAAGGCTGCGACACAATTAGCCCTTTAATCCCTCTGTGGGTACAGCATGAGGCACGCCAGCGGCGCACTAGCTAGTGTTTAGATGGTAGCGAGACACACACACACACACACACGTACAGTCACACACAGATAGCTGTGAGGGGCTGCATGACAATTACATTTAGGCTCTGAAGGTCTGTTTGTGGGTAAAGGAAGTTTATCTCAAATGCAGAGCTCTACGTGGTAAAAGGATAGTGCTGCTCAATAATTTAGAAGCACTAATGAATGTTGCAGGGGATATGTGGGGCGAAACCAATTCTAATCGCCATATTATGAAGTCAGCCCAGTGTTTAGTTCCCAAGGAGACGCTCGATTGACATGTGTCATACAAAATGCATGTGAAGAGTCCATGCAGGTTCTGCAGTAGAACTCTCAGGACCTTGTCTTGTCTGGTCCCAAGATGACGATCTATAAGCTCAGGTGTAATGTATCAATGCAAGGCCACCCGTAGCAGAGAAACAGTAAAACACTGGTGAGCACACACTACACGCTGCATTCAGTTGTTCTTTATACCCTTGTCAGAGAGTACATCCAGTGCAATAAACAGTAGACCAATAGGAAAGAGAATTTCACTCTACTACTGGGCTCTACTACTCTCTACTGTGTATAATCTCTAATGTTGGAGATTACTAATGCAATTTCCGTGGGATATCGTGCGTATGATGTGTCTCTTTGTCCGGCGGTCCAGCACTTGGGTGTATGTCTTACCTTACAACTGGCCACTGATATAGAAACAAAGGTGCAAATGATTCATTAAACGCTGGGGGAACCTGAGAAAGTGGAATTAAATGATGTTCTTAAACATGCAGAGCAAATTTGATACCCATTCCCCGTTTCGGGAGAGGTGTGGTATCAAAAGAGGTGCTCGGCCTTGAGGCTTTCGAGGTCAGGGCTTTTAAAGCGGGGCACCTGCTTTTCCTTTCAAAATCTGACACATCCAAGGTTAGATCAGTTAGTCAATCTGGAACAAGAACATTTTGTGAGGATGTTTTTCAGAACAGGACACAACACTTTGAACTCTTCAAGCCATGGTGACAACTGGAATGATAATTCTGGCACATTATGTTAGCATAGTAAAAAAGAAAAACCAGAATTGTGATTAAACTGTGCCATACATGTATTGATACTGTCTGTTGTGGAGTGTGGTTATATGTGTGTGGTCTTAAAGATGCTCTGTAAAGATTCTTGTCTTAGACTGTAACGATTATAATAGAAACAATGGTTGGTTGAAATAAGGATACATTTCTTTAGATAGGAGTTATCCAAATCAGTCAACCAAAAAGCACCTGTACTGAATTTGCAGTGTTAAGAAAATAGTGCACACTTAAATACTGTAGTAGAGCTCAGAGACTCTTTTAGCTGTTTTCCTAACTTTTCTCCTTCCCATTTGCTTACAGGAAGTTGCACCAGCAGTTTGAATCGTACAAGGACCAGGTGAAGAAGATGGGTGAGGAGTCTAAGCAGACTCAGGACCAGAAGAGCGAAGCCCCCACCTGCGGGATATGCCACAAAACCAAGTTTGCCGATGGCTGTGGCCACCTCTGTTCATATTGCCAAACGAAATTCTGTGCTCGGTGCGGAGGACGAGTTTCTCTGCGGTCAAATAAGGTAATGCCTGCTTTTATGTTTGGGCCTTTATTTGTAAACATACACATGCAAAGGCATACTGTACAAGTACACACACACACACACAAATTTCTCCCTACATTACTATTTTAAAACCAAGGTTATGAAACACTGGAGTGAAATCGGAATCTGGGAGCGGAGCCAGCGGTGTCTCTAATGGCGACTCCCCTTTCAGATTATCAACATCTACTCCAATCAATAACGTCTATAAGAGAAGGCCTTCTGAATGCCTTCCTTCTAATTTGATTCACTCTCAACAACTGATACGCTCTACGGTAGACTTCTTCAGGTCTAACGTACAGCTGTTCTCTCTCGCCACTGGAGGGAACTGTTTTACCTTTTTTCTGTCCCCTAAAGGAATCTATGAGCTGTTTTATGTGTCTGTGGCGCTCCGGCTCTAACTAACCTCTGTAAAATCCTCCCTGCAGACTAAGCCAGAGCTTTTAGCGTTAAGACCGCTTAAAATTTGAATCATGAGCTTTGAGTGTTTTTATGTGATGCCGTCCAATCCTTCGCTGTTGGAATGTGTGATGTGTCACGATGCTACTACTAATGCCACTCACAATCTCTCTCTCTCTCTCTCTCTCTCTCTCTCTCTCTCTCTCCCTCCCTCTCTCTCTCTCTCTCTTTCTCCCTGTCTTCCCTGTTCTCTTCTCCCTTCCCCCCTCTGTCGCCCTCTTTCTGCTGCATTCCTGCTCATGGAATTGCAACAGGAGGACAAAGTGGTTAGCAAATCCTTTTCTGTGTTTCTTGGGACTGTGTCTGAGTACAAGCATTGCTCATGAAATGCTGTGGTGTATACACATACAGTGGCCAACAACGATCTGAAACACAACACTGACAATCCTAATCAGTCATGTCTGTGAGTCAACCAAGCTATCGTGAAATTACCATTTGCGAGCAGTACTGATCATTTAGCAATTGAGACATTTATTATTAATTACATTTTTTTGGGAAGGTTCATATTCTTTAAATCTTTTGTCCACATTGTCCACATGTCTCACACTGTGTGCATCCTTCAGGTAAAGGATCATGGTTATTACTTTTTTCAGCAGTGTCAAGTAGTACTCCTCTTTTAGGCAGTCGTGTTCTCTTAATATTAATTAGGCTCTTTTATTTACTGTTGATCAAGATCATTCTGTTGATAGTAACAACTTTGCACATCAAACAAGCTGCTAAAACAGCTCTGATCAATATGCAATCCTATATCCAATCTAGCCTATACCAGTCATCACCATGAAGTTCTTCATGTGATAGAGCATCCAGCATAGATCACAACGGAAAGTTGAAATGATGGATTACAGTATTGAATCACCTAGGGGCTATTTATCTATACCTATATGGCCCACAAATACAGCATGACTAGATTAACTCATCATGGGGTCATATCAACATACTTGTTTTATTTATTTACACTCCATGTGTAAACAGGATTTCTCAGAGCTTTCCTAGTTCTAACCTGCTTGTGTTTAGCAAATCACATTGACTGCCAAAGAGTAGCCAGACATTTGCGTGAGTGCATAGGCCACACTGGAGCGCAGGACGTATCAGCAGGCTTCCCGACTACACGAAAAACGAAAGAGCAGCAAAACCAGTGGAGACTCCAATGTCCTGCTGGTCTGTCCACTGCCAGGACCCCAGTTTTACAGGCTTCTTTTGTTCCCAGGTAGATAATGGCTGGGGGATCAGTTACCATGTTGTACAGATGGTGTTGAGTAAAGACAGTAGCAGCAGGTTGGCAATGGATAGCCAGTGTGTTGGCAGATATGCCCTGGGATGTGCCCTGAAATGATGCCCGCTGTTTACCCGGTGGTGGCCTGGCCTCTGGCAATGTAAAAATGCTTCGCCCAACCCGGGTGGATCATATACTGTGGATACTGATGTTAAAATCATATAACTCAACTTAAATTAGTTTGATAATAGTGTAATATTTATAGTATGACTGCAGATATGACATTAGAATGAGATAAAATATTTAAAGAGTAACTAATAAAGTATCTACCCTGGAAATTGAAATAAATGTACCCAGACCCTGATAAAACAGATTACCACCATTACACCTTGGTAAAACAAACTCTAGGTGGAGAAAAGTTGTTGCATGCTGACGTAAACTGGCTACTACATCAGTTGGCACCACCGATCAGCCAATAGCAAAATTCAGTTGCAATAGCACGATTGTAACTGTTAGAGGTCACTATGCATACTTACAACCCAGTCTGTACATTCAACAACTTTTATGTCAAAATTTGGACATGAATCAATTGCCAACACTACATTATAACCCAATACACCAGCTTTCAACTGAAAAAGTGTTTTTGGGGTTTAGTTAATATTTAAGGAAATGCTCATAAATATAGTTATATTTACGCACACAAGGATCAGGAACAGGGGTACGGTTTACAGTAATGAGGGATATAAAGGTTTGTGTAATAAGGGGAAAAGATTTGGGAAGTGAGAGGAAGGACAAACTATCATAGAATGGAGGGGAAAAGAGGAGAGGGAAGGCGGTGGTGTCAAAAATGGTGGGTTAGGTCACTAGTCATTCTGTCATAGGCACAACATGTACTCCATGTGTAACAGAGTCCAGCGTCTCGGGGCCGACAGAGGCCAGCAGGGGCCAGCTGACACAGGGGTTTGGTTCCCTGGTGAGCCCGGATTGACCAGATTCTCTTTCAGCACTGAGGGAATAAGA
>OMKK01014179.1:4749-19900 GCA_900302305.1 Polymixia japonica | reverse complement strand
CACCCCCGTTCAGGCAGGTGATGGTGGGTTTCTTGGATACGGGGACAATAGTGATCTGTGTGAGGCAGGAGGGGACAGCAGACTGGTTCAGGGAGAGGTTGAATATAGAGGTGAATACCTCTGCTAGCTGGTCGGTGCACGCTCTTAGTCGGCCTGGAATGCCATCTGGCCCTGGTGACCTCTGAGGGTTTACTCTTTTAAAAGCTCTCCTCACGTCAGCTGTAGTTAGGGTCAGGGTGCAGTCGTCCTGGTCCTCAGCTAGCCTCACAGGAGGGATAGTGTTGCTCGCCTCAAACCTCACGTAGAAGGTGTTGAACTCGTCGGGAAGAGAGGCGGCGGGCTGGGCATCACTGCTACTTCTCCCCTTGTAGTCAGTGATGGTGCGCAGTCCCTTCCACGTGTGTCTGGGGTCGGAGCTGTGGTAGTTAGACTCCAACTTGTCCCTGTAGGCTCTTTTGGCGTCTCTGATGGCTTTCCGTAGGTCGTATCTGGACTTCCTCAAGGCCTCCAGGTCCCCCGAGCTATAGGCAGAGGACCGTGCTCTGAGCTTAGCACGGACATCACCATTAACCCAGGGCTTTTGATTGGTGTAAGTCCTAATATTGACCTTTGGGATGACATCATCAATGCACTTGGTGATGTGTATTCATCAATGTCCCCATCAGCTGCAATATCCCAGCAAAACTATTGGCATCTATTAATGGTAAGACTCGATGTTGAGGTATGAGAAAAATATGTGCTGTGGATACATTCCCAGGCAAGATTGGCGGTTGGCTCAGGGGGTTAAAGTAGCTCACCATTTGCTTGTCCAATGTAGGAATCTTTTTGTAGAAGATCTAGATGTAGGGTGGCAGGGGGGCTCCAAACCTCACTTTAGTGGCTCTTGTAATGACATGCTTTACAATGGGTTAGACATCAAGCATGTGACTGTCTGTAATGGTAATTTGGTGTTGGTAGTCATGGAGGTGGTGTATGTGTGTGTGTGTTTCAAATTGGTCTAAATCCTGATGCTGAAATCTACTCAATAAATTGCACCTCTTATATCTGAATTTTATTATTATATTGGCAATTTATTAATCCAGCATATCCCTTGAAGTACACTGTTGCATCTGTTTTTTTTAATCTTTTATCAAGCATTTGGGGCTCAAAGCTTGTCTCCTTTTGCCCCCTGTACAGGGGTGTTAGATAGGATAACCCAAAATATCCTCAGGGTATGATTAACTCTGGCTCAAAATACTTTTCATGTGACTGGCGGCTGGTATACCATTTAAACTTGGTCGAGGACCCTCTGCTGAATACAATATGTCTCTATAGGGGAGTTATTGGGTTAGTTGTATTATCAATGCAGGTGGGATTAGGACCGTAAGCGGTACAACCATTATTCTAACGTAGATATCTGGACATTTAAAACTACACGTCCCATGATCCTTCACTTGCAAGATGACCAAATGGAACACAGAGCAGTCCCACCGCTCTGACAGCTGAGCTCCAAGTTTGCTGGGAGAAAAGTTCTGAACCGACGGCGACCTTGAGCAACCGTAGATGAAATAAACATGTAAGTTCGCACTGTATATCTTTTTAAAATGTGCCATTTCTATAATGCAGACAGTGCCACAGCCGTAGACTACCATCGCCGTTGTTAATCAAACAAAAACACATCCTGTCCAACTTGGTAAAAGGGAATTTAGGCTGCAGGGTGGGATCTCTTGGTGGTAGAATAGGAAGTGGAATCATGAGCATTTGTTGTCGGTATCCTTATATTCTAGATGTCCTCCTTTGAACGATGTTAACGAATAACGTTTAAATAATTTTTAATGAGATATGCGCACAGCTCATCTCTCGGTTTTATGGGTTTCGAGTCTTGAAGGATCGAAAATATAACGAGGCACTTGATGCAAATTGACTATATCACATTTCTGGATGACAAAGCTTCTTGTAACGTGATGTGATTTGATCTCCTTTGCAATATCGGTTTGCTCGATAATCGTCATCACAACGATAACAGAATAGTCAGAACGGGTTTTAATCATGGTAGGGATACAGTATTTATAGTATTTGTTTACAAAAATATTTATAAAATGTTCAACATGTTCACTTTTGCGTGCAGTCAAACGGATACAAATCAACGTCAAAGAGAGTTTATGAAATATAAGAGTTAATAAAGTGATTAGAAGATACAATATTGCCATTCATCATCAGCCCCTCCTCTGTAGGTAGAATTCCCGTCCAAGAAAAGAACCTAGAACTATAAGATAGACTTTGATGTTAGACTGTATGTCATCTGGATCTGAATGGTTCATGTGTCACCTCCTGAGGTTTTAAAGAAACAATTATTCACCCTCTTCTGTCACTTTAAATGCACAAAAATAGAGATGGTGATACTATTTTTTTTTCTTAAATAGTTTTACTGTGGAAATCAATATGGAAATTGAACAGGAAAGTGATCCACATATGATATACTGTACTGTGCATATTACACAGTTCATCATGCACCCTTAAAACACAAAATTAAAACAATTTTGAAAGGAATTCATTATTCACAGCCCCAACTACGATTCAAAAGGGAATTATCTGAAGGAAATCTAGCCAAGGAAACCACAGTCTCTTTCCTTTTCTGTCTCACTGTGTCTGCCTCTTTGTGTCTTCCTCTCTGTCTGTTTCTTTCTCTGTTTATCTGTCCATGTGCATCTCTGATTACCATGAGTAGAAATATCATTAGCTCATATATCAGACAAAAATGCAATAATGCATTTAATGGATCTCTAAAAATGAATTTTGAAATCACCTCTTAGGACAATAGAATCTCAGTCGGATGGTAGTACTGTAGTAGAGTGGATAAGCACAGTTGTATTTTTATTTGATACAGAGGTAGTTAAAACTCAAGTACTGAACCATCCCAAGTTCACAACTGCTATATTGCATTGAACTCTAATGTAATGCAAGATATTTTGTTTTTTTATATATTTGACCCTACTCAGGTTGAAGAATGGCTACAACATTTTAAGGCTTTAGATTAGCTTATTGTGTACCTAAAATGACAGCCAAATTGTATTTATAATGAATTATTGTACTTCTTTTAACAATTTCTTTTAATTTAGTTGACGCAGGATACTATCAGTGATGATCTGTCAGTTTACAACCATCCTAAAGACAGGTTGGGCCCACTTGGGCCTGTCAGGCTGGAGCACCAAGGCTTGGGTCAATTCACTTTCAATTCAGGAAGTTGATTTTCTTTAAAAGTTGAATATAAAAAAAACCCAAATGATACAAATGTTGTTAGATCCAGTATATAGTAAAAATGTTTATAGTTTCTCTATCATTAGTGGGTAAATTGCAGTTAAGTTTAAAATTTGAATTGCTTAAATTGAAAGTGAATTGAGCCCAGGGACCTCTGAGCTACAGGAGGTTTACAAGCACAACTGGATCACAGAACTGAATTCATTGGATCTAACCATTAATAGCAACACACTCAACAACAGTACTTTCCTCCTTTTCTGATGATCGTTCCGTGGTTATAATGTAGATGTGTGAGCACTTCAGATGTCAGCCACAATGTAATAACAGCTGTTTTTAATTCTTCACGTTTTTATGTCAAAATCCTTTTCTTAGTTAGTTTTAGCCTCAGTAAACTACCTTTACTTACCTGCAGTAATTGACCTATTTATAGGGTAACCTTGCAATTCTCAACAGCTGACTGAGTTTGTATTCTTCACGTTTTGCCTATAGAAATTAATTTTTATCTTTAATCATCATACTATTTGACAGAACTACAACGCAATGCAATTGAGAACAGACCGACTATGAACAGAGGTTTGGTCAGGTTGAAGAATGTAAGCTCCTTGCTTTTTGGACAACTTCTTGTGTGCGGGGGTGATGTAATCCAGCATATTTGAGTGATTTCGTATGATAGCATCATGGCTGTGTCAGGTTTCATGCCAGCAATAACACAGGAGGTGGGAGCCTTCTATTTTAAGACATCTGTAGGGTTGATGAACTTTTATGGTAAATAGTCCTCAAATGAGACTTTATTGCAAACAAAAAGTCATGCGGACATGTTTACAAAATCATAAAATCATATATTTTTACTGCCGTCCTAAAATCACTGGTATGTGACATTCATATCCTTCATGTCAAATAGGATTGGAGTCGACTATCCAGAATTAATCTTTGTTTTGTCATTGTATGTTGTCAGTATGGCCTTCTTTTCCGTCTGTATCAATAACCCCACTGTGTTGACAGTGACAATAACCCCACTGTGTTGGGACATGTGTATCCTGACAATACACATGCGAGATAACTACAAAAATAGCAGTTGTCCACAAGAATAGCAGTTCTTAGGAAAGCTTGATTTTATATACAGACTCCAGAAACATTCAGACAACCATAAAGACAATAAAACTCTCACACTATTGTTTGGACAAATAGGAAAGGGCCTCTAACGTCACCTAATATTGCTTTGTCCAATCTGGGCCAGTCTCCAGTTGATCACTGATAAATGATTAGCTTTTAATCAGTGGCCAGTAGTGTTAGGAAACAGTTGGTATTGTTCCTGTGATAACAGCTGAGATATAAGCATTTTATCCACTTTGACAGATTTGTCAAAGATGAAGAGCTTTGTGCTTAAAGTATTTGACTAATGCAAATTACTGGATAAATGGGAAGGAAGACGGAAGTTACCTTCTCTCTCTCTCTCTCTCTCTCTCTCCCCCTCTCTCTCTCTCTCTCTCTCTCTCTCACACACACACACGCACACACAAATGTCCATCTCAAACGCACTATAATGAACACGCCTTCTCTCTGTATCGCCCTCCCCCTTCTCTCTTTTTCCTTTCAACCCCACCTCCACCCTTCCCTTCCCTTTCTCTCTCTCTCCCTCTCTCTCCCTCTCTCTGTCTCTGTCAGGCAGGACACATTCTCCACTCAGGACAGTAGCTGGGAGGAGGAGCAACAGCAGCAGCGCTAGCAACAGAGAGCTTTTCATTTGATACACTGAAGGAGAGACCTTCACAGAACATCCCATGCTGGAATACCTCCTAGAGCGACCAGTAAGTCTGCTTCATATACTGTAGTGTACTAATTACCTATTTTCCCCATGGAGATTAAAGTTCAATCTAATCTAATCTGTATACAGTACTGAGTAACTATTCCACACTTTACCCCAGTATTATAACTATTGATATGGCTGGTAGAGTGCAAGACCTGTGCGGTTGTCGATAGCATTGTTAGCAAGCTGTGTCTTCTCTGTGTATCTGTGTATCTACTGCAATGTGGCTTGTGTTTGTTTGTGTTGATTAGCTTTGAGCCAGCACAGAGGCCTCAGTGTTAGCCTTCCCCTCCTTGACACTTGTCATGTCAGTATGGGGGCCCGAGCTAAACAAAGTGTCATTGTGTTTGTGTGATTGTGTGACATTGTGTGTGTACATGTGGGGAGTGTATGAATGACCCGCTACCGTATGCTTTAGGGATCTGTTAAAGATCATTTAGCCCAGAGGACGCATTGGTTCAGTCACGGTTATCTTTATAACTTGATATAGGCCTGTCGCTTTGTGTACGTTAGTGTACGTGTATGTTATCCAGCCCCGCTGAATAAACGCCCGGGGGTCAATTTAACTCTCACTTTTGATCATGTGCTATGAATGGCTGACTATCCATTGCCAGAGTTGGTGTGAATGTAAGGGGAGACGTTGTTAATTGGTGAACTATAGTGTTCCTATGTTCCAAAAGTCACCAGAGCAACAGAGTCTGTACTCGAGCTTCTGCCTCCAGGCTTTGTTAGTCTGTACCTAGAGTACCTAGATATTCAATTCAGTTTTCAAAATGCAATTGTATGAGCTGTTTAATAATATACCAGACTGCCACTCATGGTAGGAAATGCAGTGCCATGTTGAGTGCATACCCACTCTGGGTTGATTATTTACTTGTGACGGCCTTATGAGTTGAGAACATGTTTTTTCTCATTTCTAAAACATCTGCAGAAATGGTCTCTCACTTAAAAATGACATTTGGAGATATTAATGCTAATATTTAAGGACGGATACAATGTATCTGAGCAATGGCTTAACCTACTGTATACTTTAACATATAGTGTGGGAACCACGGGCTGTCACTTTTTTAAGGCAAAATAATTGGGATGAACTCATTAGGATAATAGATATTTTTTTCAAGTGCTCAGCTCTGGAACTTTGTAGGGAATGTTTAATTTTAAAAATTCACTTCAGAGTTTCTGTGAAATGGTCAGATTTTTATGCAAACAAATGAGTTCAAATAAAGGTGAAAATTACACTCAAGATGATTTGCATTGGCCCTCCTCCGTCAGATGCATTTAGCTCAACTGTCTTTTACCCTTTTACCGGCAAAATGCCACATTGTCAAGCCTGAATGGTCTCACCTGCATGATACCTACGTATGCTTCCATCCAATAGAGTGCTGCAGGGATGACGTATTTTTGTAGGCCAACCTGGAAGTTAGCGTGGCCCTGGTTCCCTCGACAAAAAGCCAACGGGATTATTCCATTGGATTTTGGATTATTGCAGAAAATAAGCTCTGTGGCAAACAAAGGTTTATGATACGTTTTGTTCAGCAAGATAATCTTCACAAATGAACACCATTATGAGTTTTGAAGTGTAAATGCAGTTTGCCAGAAGTGAAAAGCTAACGTTAGGCTATGAACGAACTACACCACTTCAACGTCACCACCACTAATCACCACGTGATGACGCTTAATGTCCCCGACAACCTCTGTAGTCTCATTTAGCCACTTGTTAGCAACCACCTTTTTTAAGACACATAAAAGCTTAAAAATTCACACGTGGGGTATTTACTGACGTATTTTATGTCGTAGAACAAAACGTGAAAATCTCTTAAGCTTGTGTTAACCACAGACCTTATTTCAGGCATCTAACCAAAAACCCATTCAAAAAACCCATTGACTTAGAGATGAGGGAACCAGAAGTACAGAAATGCTAACTCATGTCCGGGTTTTAGGACTCGTTCCTGCAGCGCTCTATTGTGGAGTGAATTTTTAAGTGAACTTTTTAGTGAACTGTTGAAATGTCACAGAAAATAATATGCGAATCAGATGCATTTCCATCACCTGGGTTGAAGCAGTTAAATTAAAATATGTTACCTGGATGATGAACGTAGCTACAGGAAATGGAAAGAGTCTCTCAATAGTTGATTGCAAGTTGTTATTGTTCTTCATTTCTACGTCATTATTTATCTGACAAATGTATTTCCATCGCTATTTATCTTTATTGACAAAAAACATTTCTACTTCGAGTGAGCATAGAAACCTTTTTGCGATAGTGAGGACATTTTATCAAAATTTGCAGCATTTCTAATTCAATACACCACAATTAGCATAAACGTGCTTGAACCCAATTACTATCTAGTTGTGGACAGTCAAGGGTTTAGAATCTATTGATGGGAATGATCCCTAAACACAGTGATTACAGCGTAGAAGTATTAGCTAACCTGACATCTTAGCACATTAGCATGTCTGTTAAAAGGTTCATGCCAGCGTTAAACTCAGGAGAGTGACCGTTTGAATCTGAATGACGTCTGAATTATATAACTGTTGTATACCAGCCTAATCCATATCTCTGGCTCAGATTCGCTTTTATTCCTGCCTATCACGACCTGATTCAAGTCTAACTTTGACCATAGGTCAGGTGTTTTGCGCAAAAGTTGTACATGCCCTGTACAAGCTCCTCTGAGCCGGGTTTGGTCACCACTTGTTTCGAGTGAACAGAGCAGATTGCCCCTAAGAGAGAAAGTGTTTGGTATTTTGGTATTTTGCAGTCACTTTCTCTTCACATGGTGTCCAGATATAGCTGCTCCAGTTGTCTGGGTGACAGTGGTGGGCTTTAAAAATAGCCACTAGGTCTTCTCCATTTAAAGGTCCCTTCGCACCAACCTGTTGTTTCCCACGCTCTGTTCTCTTCTTCTCTGGGTTTATCCTCTTCTCCAACACTACGGCGGTCTATCTCTCTCTCTCTCTGTCTCCATCTCTCCATTTTTCTCCTCCTGTTCGTGAGGCTACCTGCTTGTCCTGTCGACACACGTACGCCCAGGCTATCCGTACTGTAGCTCTGTAATTATTCTCCGGCTCTCTGAACACCACATTCTTTCTTCATCTCTTCTTCTGCTTTTTTCTCCAGGATTTCGCCGGGTTGCCAAGTCGTCATCAAATCTGTTTTTTTTTCAACCGTGTTTATCCAGCCCTCTCGTGTGGCTAACCTCAGTTGCAAGCTCTGTGTTTATTTTGTACAAGGCATCACATCCTGTCTTTTGTCACAACGCTAGGCTTGGTGTTTGCATTATGACATGCTAATAATATTGTGTTGATATTGTCTCTGGTTGGATTTCTCTGGATGAGAAATCTTAATTTTGTTTTTTGTTAATGCATCGCTGTTTTCCTTCAAACCAGCCGTTACTGCTATGAGATATGGAGAGACGTGACCGCACTGTAAAACGTTTAGTATCTTCCTCATAAACCTAACTAACGTGACTCCCGCTTTCCTTAATCAGCAGTATCAGAGAACCACTATTAGACCTGCCCTTTATGGGAACTTGAGAAGTACGTTTGCTTTGTTAATGGTTAAGCCAAACAATGCTCTGTCTTCAGCTCCGTGGAAGGATTTACATGATGTCATTTAGGATTGATAACTGGTCAGTCTGGCTAAACTGCAGGAATATACTTTTGGTTCTTCTGAACTTGTGATGGCATGGGGAGTATTGTGGCGATGTTTAGTTCTTTTCTTGATTCTTATCCCCATGTGTTCTTGCATGCTTTTGTCTGTGTCCTTGCAAGTATGTACGTGTGTACAAGGCAGCCTCGTGTTCTCAGAAAGACCCGGCCAGCATGCAGAGTCTCTTGCAGGTTTTGTGTATTATCTGTTGACCTAACAGTATCCAGATCATAAACTGAGACAGGTCGGCTTATCTTCAGACCATTAACACGGACACGCCATGAGGTCATCTCATTGTCTCTGATAAGGTTCAAATATTTAATTCAGCCTGAAGTTTCCACAGAGCAGTTTGATGAGATTTATGGATTTGTGTAAGATATCTGATAGTTGGAACTTGGCGCATGACTCGTGACGTTTCTTAGGATAGCTCTTTATCGTCTCCTGGAAATGCTACGTGCTATGTCCTACGTGCAATGTGGCCATATAAAACGATTATAAAAATGATTGTTTGAAAATAGTTTGTCATAAGCAACGCAGTAGAGCAGGTTTGAGCATACCTCATAAAACAAAGCACTACTCTGATAAACACCCTGAACATCAGCCATTAGGATTATACTCCTATTGCATTTAATCACTAAATGGCTGCTGTCTTCCAGACCCAGCGTGTGTGTGTATTAACTTTCTAGTGGTCTGAAGGCCACTGCAGGGCCTTTAGGGCCTGATCTGCTTAGCTATGTTATGCTGTAGGTGTCCCTCTGTCTCTTTAAGAAGTAAAGGAAAACATAATCAAAAATAGCCTCACTTTATATTCATCATTGTAACCTTTTTTTCCTGTGTACAGTTTCAGACCCCTGGGGAAAGAATGGAGACTTCCCCTGAAGTTATGCAACAAAAGCTTTAATAATTGGCCTGTTGGTCTTTTTTTCAGCTTTCTTAAAAAAATAAAAATAAAAAATCAGTACAAAACTCCACCACTTTTTGGAATTGAATTTGCTCATATGCGCTGATCTGTAAAATTAAATTACATTTCTACATCTGATAATTTGATGTATTGTTCTTGTATTGGCAGGGACATACTTCCACGGGGCGATACGGTTGAAATCAGTATTGCAATAATCATGAGGATTTTTTCTTTCAAATGTTTTATGCCTCATTTTGTCTGTTTTTCTTGTTATCATCAACTTAGACATCAGAATTGTGTATAATAGTGTCACAATATCATCATGATATGATTCCACTGAAAGATGATGAATGATAATATTGAAATACTGAATTATTGCCCAGTCCTACTTTCTCAACCTGCAGTTGAACTATTGCGTGGAGTCGCATTCGATTTTAAAAGATGTGATGCCAAGTCCATCTGTGTGCTGATTTTTGTTGTACTGAAGAGGCAACTGATCATTAGATATCAAAGAGTGATTTTTTTTTTCAAACTGCTGAGATTACCACTGGGAAGTTTATCTGAATTACCCAACAAGGACTAGTTCAAGGATATCTGACTTTGCGAGTAGTGGTGAATTATTCGGCTGTATGTACATTATCAAGTATCAACAGTGATAAGATATCGACATACTGTGTTTGCGAAAATATTACTACATTCAACTACATACAAAAAGTGTTATGTAGTTGAATTTGTGAATCTAAATTTCATTGGTCCTTACGTTTGACTTAAACAAATACTTGATACTTTCCACAATTCATTTAATTAGGTCACTAGATTTTTAATCAGGTTTTTTTTCCAGAGGTATTACCAAATTTCCCCAAGGAGATTAATAAAGTGAAATCTCATTTGTTGAACGGACCTTGCTATTACTTCTCCTGTGTTCCTCTCCCTTTCACTATAGTTCATCTGTTTTATTGTGAATTTATTGTACTTGTGAAACTGGTATTTATCTGATTCTCATGCATAAAAGATAAATATTCTGGCATCAGTGTCCCGACTACAGTACATTATTTGGGCTTTGTCACTTTAACAAGCTGCTCACAGACTCGCTGTTTCCCAGGCAACGATGGGTTCAGAGTTGTAGATCTTGTTGACCAATAACAGAAAAGATCAGCATGCCCCTCCCACACCTTTTAGCTGGCTTGCAAATTGTGATTTATTCACTCTGTGGCTGACAGGGTGAATAGAAAGTGTAACCAATTAATGTCCTCTCTTCCCCTCCCTCCTAAGTGCCCATCTTTCTAAAGCACCCCTCCTCTCCTAAAACCCTTTCGTGTGAGCCTTTTCCTTTCCTTGCTGTGCTCTCTCGCTCTCCAATGGGGCCCAGTGTCCCTTCCCACCGTCTCCCTCTCCCTCTTTCCTGTGTGACTCTGCTCACGTACACACCCTCCTAGAAGGGCATTGTTTGCACAGAGAACCTACGTGTGCCGTTTCAACCACTCTGGACTTCAGAGAGTTCAGTCCAAGTGTCCAAGGTCAAAGACAGAATTGCCTGCTTACGTTACACAGTTGCAGTTTTGTCGACACTACAGGTAGAAAGTGAAAGTGCAAGCCTTGCTAGTCAATTAATTGAATTGAATTGAATAATTTTCTAATATCAGCTTATCTTTAAAATCAAGTATCTTTTAAAAGTAAAGAACAAGTGAAATCCTTAATTGTCTATGAGTACATTTACTTCATGCTGGCATGGAGAGAAGTACAGAGTATCTGCGGTTCTCTAAAGATGAATACAGGGACAAGCCTATAGCATATTCATGAGAAAGGAATTTGGGGCCTTCATATAGATACAATTGTTGCAATAGTTTTAGGCACATTCGGTACTTTTCTCTAGCGAAGACAGAGAAATAGACGGAGCGAGACAAAGATAGAACAGCCAGACAACAGTCCATTTCCAAGGCCTGAGTTATTATACAGTATAACACAATAAAGGTAAATAATCAGGTAACGCGTAAGCATGATAGATTTCTCTCACAATTAGATACATTTTTTCCCACGTTATTTGTTAATGTGTCTCTGAAACTGGTTAACGGTATACTTTGAAACAAATCTTGTGACACTGTTTAAAGTTCACATGCCATTTGAAGTCTAGGCTGATCTCCTCCCCGGGCCCAGTGTACTCTCTCACTCGCTACACTATTTGCTACAGAACTAGAGGAACGGTGTCACGGTGGATTTACTCAGCTGAAAGTTTGGGCCTTTTCCCGGGCGCTCTGCCTAGCACAGCGGAGAGAGAACCGAGTACAAAAGAGGTGGAGACGGCTAATAATCATGTCCGCCAGTGTCGTCCCTAAGTGGCTGACGGTCTCGCTTGGTCGGGTGGTTAACAAACCAACAGTGGACTTCACTTTACAGCCAAATTAGAACGGACACGATGCTAACTCGGAGAGATGAACAACACGCCTGTGATTATGTCCCGTATGCGCGCGTGCACGTGTGTGTGTGTGCACGCGCGCATGTTTTTGTCTGTGCACGATAACTTTTGTTTTTCTGCGCACACGGACATCGTTCGTTCCCTCGGTGTGTGTTTGTTAAACGTTAGCTGTGCAACCGAGAAACCCTAATTGGGTGCTATTCTGTTTTCGTTACGCGTAAATGATGCTCCGCAGCGTCTCTCAGACACCACGCCATAGTAGCCCAGATGTTGTCTGGTTGGGCTGGATAAAAGCACAAGTGCAGACATGTGGCCTGACCCCTCTGACAGCCGTAAGTGGAGAGAGAAGATGGATAGATAGGATAAATACGTGGGCAGGGTTGGCTACCAACCACTCAGCTGATTGAAGGAGCTCTGCAGTGGGGAGATAGAGGGACAAGGATAAAAGGGGAGACTAGGTACTGTATTAATTAGACCTAACCCTTTGCCCCGTGGCTCTCATCTTTTATTAACTAATAATTATGGTATCAACTGTCCTTTTGTTGCTGTCCTGGCCGCAGCATGAAGGCTTTGTGCAGTATTCATTCATGAATAAGGCATTAAGAGAAAATGAATTTTATCTGTGAGGATATTATTTAGCTTTCATGCAGTATATTAAATAAATAAGTTGTATCATTTGTGAAAGTAAACGTGAGGTACACATGCTGTTACATATTCTCTGCAGCCATTTTCTCTGTAGCAATACGTCAGAGATTGTACAGTATCAGTTACAGATCAATGGCTTTGCAGAGCCAGGCTGCTTTTTACAATATGGATTTAGACGTGCCGTTGTTGGCTTCAACACACCTTGTTTTAGTAAATGGTACGATACGAACTCGCTTCTCACATTTTGAAAACATAGCCACTGCCATTAATGGCCCTTAGGGGTACAGCATGTGCTGTGTCCTGCTGTAGCAGTGTGTGTGTGAGTGAAACGTGATCTGTGTGTACTGTAGCTTCAGGCTGTGGTAACTCTACCGTTTTGACCCTTAAAATACAGGCAGGAGGCCAAGGCATGTTTTGTGTATATTGAAAGACCTGTTCATTAAACAAAGGCTTTGATGTTCAAAGGTTTTAGATCTCTTAACAAAATGAATAAATTCTGTTGATTACTGGGGACTTTATGTTGCCACGAAGTCAGATTTTGTAGTCCACTGTTTTTTTTTACAATAATTAAATGTTAAACCTTGTCACAAATAGAAGATATCTATAATGATCATTTTCTTTGTTTCTTTGAGTTAATGTGTCATCATAGGGATATTTATTAGACACATCATTTTTATTTATTTTATTTTTTTATTCGTTTTATAGTTAAGAACACAAACAGAATAGGAACGATTCAAGTCCCAAGATTATTTCATAGCTGGTCAGTTATTCAGACACACAAACGCATACAGTCAGAGAGATGCAGAGAGACAAGCTACAAATATGATAAAGCACACCTGGCAATACAAACAACAAACCATGGCTAGCCAGGTTACATAATGAATTAATAATAATGATAATAGTACTAATTATAATAATAGAGGGAGAGGGAAAAAGCCCCAAAACATCTAAGTCAAGTCAAGTCAGCATGAAAACCATGGGAAAGAATCAGTCTTTGCAAGATAAGCCTTATAGGGCTGCCAGATCTTAGAGAAAATGTTGGATTTACCCTTATGTGCACTTGTTTTTTAATGTTTTTCATTATTTTGCACTTGTTTTTTAATGCCTTTTTTCTTGCTGTGCCTCAAACTCTGCATTCTATGTAAATTTTATTGTTGTGAAGCACTTTGATCTGCAATTCTTGTATGAAAGGTGCTATACAAATAAAGTTTATTATTATTATTATTAAATGAGTATCTGATCTTCTCTAAACCCAAAGACATCAGCGGATCTCTAACCCGGTGTCTGAATGGTGGAGTGTCAGGCGATTTCCGATTTAAAAGAATGACCCTTCTTGTGAGAAGCATAGCCAGGCCCACCACCTCACACCGGGGTCCAGACCGGGCCGAGTTTACTGGCAGAACTCCAGACAACGCGACGCACGGAGAGGGTTGAATATTAGTGTGGTGTATTTCAGAGAGAGACACATAATTTTAACATTTTAATCTGTCTGTCTTTGTTTGTCCTCTCCCCTTCCCCTTCCCTTTAACCTCTCCCTCTAGTTCTGTCTATCTTTAACTCTATCCATGTCTGTCTATCTGTCTTCAGAATAACCTCAGAGCCTGATGCCCTGGAAGCCTGTGCATTCTCCTTGAGCCACTTGGGGGCGCCAGTCCCACACCGGGACACCCACGCCTGACTGCCTTCACCCTGAACCCTCCAGCTCCTCCAGTCGATCTGTCCCACTCTGCCCTCCCTTCTTCCTGCTCAGCTCCTCCTCCTCTTCCTCCTCCTCCTCCTCTTCCTCTCTCTCCCTTCTCCTGGCCCCCACAGGCCCACCTGGACTCCCGGTCAGCCTTCTCCCTCCATGAGGGGCAGAGGGGGGCAGCAGGGGGCCTGGATGTGGACCCCCTGCCTCTTCACCTGGCTTCACCCGGGAACCTCAGAGCCCCAGGACCTAAGGCCTGCCAAGATGCGTCAACCCTCACTGGTGGGTTACAAACAATGTTTTGATATCAAGGGGAATTTGACTGTTATTCGTGGCCCAAGGCCTAAGTATGCAGGCCGATACATCTCTTTGAGGTGATGAGATACAATGAATAGCTTAATTAAATATAGAACAAAATAATTTAATTTGCTTCTGTGTTATTTAATTATACTGAGCTCTGAAGGTTAATACAATTTTATCTCAGATGGTCTCATGTCGGGGCTGAGTTGTGTAATCTGATGTATTGTCAGTAGATGGCAGCATAACATGGTGGATTTTATCGTAGCCTGCCATGGATTTTTGATCAAATGTTGCTCCTTTGTTTTTTTTGTTCTTTATTTCCTCCACACCCTATAAACACACACACACACACACACACACACACACACACACACACACACACACACACACACACACACACACACACACACACTCTCTCAGACCTTTGTTCAGACCTGCCAGAGTTGGAGATAGTGAGCCTGCTATCAGAGGGCCAGCCCAACTACACTCTGCGGGCAGACTCGGTGTTTGGGTAC
>OMKK01014173.1:1730-15390 GCA_900302305.1 Polymixia japonica | reverse complement strand
ATGTGGTACCTCCCTTGGTCCGCTGAGTCACCAGGATGCATCAGGTGAATTGTTTCTATGTACCAACTCAGGTTCTCAAGGTTTCTGTGGCTGTTGGCATGTTAAAAATGTCTCAGCTATGATTGGACTGTTTGTTTTTTCCTGCAAGACAATCAGAATCCATATCATCAAGAGGATTGTAGGAAACATTGGAAACACAGGCGGTGTCCCAATGAGACACTATGTTAGGATGTGACACCAACAGGGACTTCTAGGCAATACAACATTGTTGCATTCTAGAGAATCGACTTGTGCAAAACAATAAGCATTTCGAGGCCCCTATTGTTCATGTAAATCTCTTATTGAGATTAATTCACATTTAGTCTGTCTTCTTACCTAAAATCTGTGAAAGGAATCATTTGACCATTTTTAAAGAGTTTGCTTTGAATGGTGCTAAAACACTGCCACTGAACTGGTGCCATTTCATTATCTCAATAACAATAAGGCCATTGAGGAACAAGCATTAGTGATTTCTGTAGTATGCATTTGGCCCTGCTGCCACATGAAAATACAATGGAATCTGAATGCATTTCCTGGAACTACCGACGTGTACTACTGTGAAATTTGGTCACTCCATATATGACCATTTCAATTTTAGTTGAAACCCAACAGCTTTGTGGAAGAAGTGTCCTGGTTTAATTGCAACTACATGCATTGCACTCCATCCTCTCTCTCTTATGCTCTCAAACCCATGCTCAGTGTCAATGAAGGTTTATTATGAACATGAACGGTGTCATGCTACCATCTGCTGGTCATATTTGTTTAAGTGCAACTCGACCTCAAAACAGAAATAATTTACAATACATTATTCCAGTGGTATTAGACAATTAAATCAATAGCATTGAATGAAGTAAGAGTGGGAAATAGCACACAGCCTGAATACTGAGAAACCGAGTCTCACCCTGGTAAAGAAACCTCTCTGGTCATCAGAGAACTCATCACAAGCAAACATCCAGGCTCCTGGTCAGGACACTCTGCTAGTGTCACAAGCCCCACCCAGAAGGAGTATAAGTATACATGTATAAGTATAAGTATACTGAACCTCAATACAGTAGATGACTGTACATGACAAAGGAAAGAGCATTCATTTTGGGGGGATGATAGTAATGAAACGATGATTGTAATGAAGTCTTTATCCAAAAATACACAACTAAACACTTTTCAATAAGCATATGAAGTGGTATACATTCTGTCACATCAGGATTGTTATTTAGAAATCCCAAACATTGTGTGGAATGATCTGCATGCATGTTTTTGGGACAATAAAGGTGACAATTTTAATGCTGCTTATTTATATATCATACATTCAATAAATCACAATTTATCTATCACGTCAATGTATAGCCAGTCAATATACAACATGCTACTGGATCCTACTTTTACCACAGAGACGCTGCATTGTCTGACTACCAAAACACAAAGCCAGGGTAGAGGGGCTCGTGAACGTGGAGTGGAAGGTATGCAGGCGGGTCAGTTTGTCAAAAGAGACTTGGTAGAAGGACAGAGTGCCACCAGGCAGGCTGGTTACACAGAACCAGCAGGCACTTTCAAAAAATACTTGGCAGGTGATTGGATGAACCATCTGTCTATCACGGGTGTTATGACCCTGGGTCATATTTGTGTGTGTGATGTAACCAGTCTATCTCTACTCCCATTTTTTAAGCGAGTGAGTGAGTGTTCAGGTATGGCTACAGGTGAAAGGATGATGAGACAGGTGGCTCCCTGTGATTGGTCCATTCAACTGGATTGCTGCTGCAGGATTGGACCAACGGAGGACATCAACCCTTTAAATTCCAGTTGGATTGGACCGAGTTGGCTCTCTCTCTCTCTCCTCTACCAACTCCAAGAAAAGTCAGCATATATTTGTGTGTGTGTTTTAAGTAAACTAGGCTGAGATGAAATAGAGACGTGGTGTAGATTTGTGCATGTGAAATTAGTAACTCAGCTAAGTTTGGTAAGATACTTCTGGCAGTTGTGAATTGTTTGTTGCCAAGATTACCCTGTAGAACAAGGATCAGTAATCTGCAGTTTGGTAGGAAGGAGAAGCCCTATTTTTTGTTTGGAAACTTTTCTCTTGTTTTTGGTTTAGGAGTTTAGGTTAGGAACTTGTCATTTGTTTAACGTTTGTTTTTGTGGTTAAGGAAGACTAGGGTTGACTAGTGAACTTTGGTTTGTTGTTTTGGGCACTGCTCCACTCTGACGTACAGTATAATAAACTGCACCTTGTTGAAACTTTGACTCAGACTGTGACTCAGACTTTTCTTGGGAGTGAGAAGAGTGGGGAGCCAAACATCATGTTATGTCCACGTTACCCCTAGACCGGGGACCTAACACGGGCTAAACCACGCCTGTAGCTGCCAGTAGTTCCTCATAGGACACTGATTGGTCTGAACCAGCTGTGATTCGGCCACAATAGCATTAACTTGAAGCCTGACAAGATAGTCGCGATCGTGATTCTCACGGTGAACTCGTGAATCCAGCTGCCTCATGAAGTAAACAGTCCACACTCCTCTCCAAATATCTTTGTGCAGACTCCTGAGTCAACTGAGGCTGTTCTGACATCAATGCTCATCAGGTCTGATTCATAGAAGAACAAGTTGCCTTTTTCCAGTTGTTGAAAAGTCAGTTTTCCCAGAGAGAATGATCTGACTGCTCTCTGTATTCCAGTGCGATTCCCTCTCAGCGCTTCCATGGTATTTCACATTGCCTTGTACAGACTGAAACTCAAGAAAACGTGTGTACATTTCAGTCAGGGCCTTGGGCATCTCCTCTCTCTTGTCTTCTCACAACATTTGCTCCAGAACTGTAGCAGTGATCCAACAGAAGACTGGGATGTGGCGCATGATGTAAGGTAAGGTAAAACTTTAATATCCCCGAGGGGCAATTTGATTTGCAGACAGTAGTAGAGAATAAATACAAATCAGAATATCACAAAAACAATACAAAAGACAAATAATCACACAATAATCACACACTGATCGGAGGCTGATCATGGACATAGGATCAATGCTTATTTCTGGATGTGGAGGCTCCTTGATGTCATCACATGTGAGATGATTCTGCTGGACAGCTTCTGATCATCACTGAATCCCTTCCTGAAGTACTCCTCCTTCTGCAGGTCACTGAATCCTTGGACTTCAGTCACCCTGTCAACAAACTCAGGGGGGATCCGATTAACTGCTGCAGGTTGTGAGGTTATCCAGAGGTGAGCAGAGGGAGGCAGATTCCCCCTGATAAGGTTTGATAGTAGCACGTCCACCAAGTTAGACTCTGTGGTAGACTCACAAAATGTAGGCGTCCATGTGTGGCAGCATGGAGATTGAAAGTGGCCACAGTACTTTTCCACATCTGTGGGCATCTGCCTGCATCTCCTGCAGATGCACTGACCGGGTTGCTGTACAACTGGATTGGAATGGGAGTGTAGTCATCATCAGAGCCAATGCTCTCATCTTGGAAGCACTGATAATTTAAAAATAATGATAATTTACAAAAAAAAAAGTTTTAAAAGTTTTTAATTTTAAAAAAAGTTTTCCAAAATGGCTGCCATCATTCTCTATGGATCTGCTCAGTGGCGCAGTGAAGCAAGTGAAAGCCGTTCCTGGGCGCCGCCATATGCTGAGCAAGAGCGGTATCTTCCTTTCTCAAGAATGAAGTGGTCACTTTCCAACGCACCTGCATCTGAGATGGTTGGATGCGTGATTATATCTTGAGAATTCAACACATATTGGACATAGCAAACATTGACTAATCTAACTGATTGTCAGCCATTAATGAATGGACTGAACTAAAGAACTTCCTAAAGCTAAATGAAGATAGACTGAGATCCTCCTAGTTGGCCCAAAAAAATAAGAGGGATCCCCTTACAACCACAAGTAAGAAACCTCTGTCATTTTAGATTCTCAATTTTAAAGCCTATTTTAATTTGTTGACCAAAACTGCCTTTTGTCATTTGCATAATATAGCAAAGATGAGACCTCTACTGAGCCAGTAAGGAGCTGAAAAGCTTGTTCATGCTTTTGTTTGTAATCGTCTTGACTACTGTAACACTATATACTGGCTTACCAGAAGCAGCCATTGCAAAACTACAGACCATTCAGAACACTGCTGCCAGGGTTTTAACAAAAACTAAAGTGAGAGATCATATAACTCCTGTTTTATGCAACCTACTCTGGCGCCATGTGTTGTTTAGAATTGATTTTAAAGTCTTTCTCTTAGTTTTTAAAAGGCACTAAACGCCCCTTTTTATATCACAGACTCCTTCTCAATTTATGATCCTCCACCTTCTTTTTTAAAATATAGCCTATAACAGCAGTTGTCTGTTTTAATCTTTTCTGATCTTTATTTTGCCTGATGCATGTCCTCCCTATAAAGGGGTTCCAGGGAGAATAGAAAGAGACTCCTCTAACAACAGCACTACCTTAGTGTTACGGTTTGGAACAGGTGAGGACCCAAACGCAGACTCAAGCAGAGAATTAATGTCCTAAAGGGAATTTATTTCCGAAAACACAAAACGACAAGGAACCCAAAAAAACACAAGGGATATACTCGAAAAACTAACTGTGACAACGACTCGAAATACAGATAACTATGGCTAGAAAATACAATACATAAGACTGCACGGAAGCACAAAACAAAGACAATGAACCACATACCTGAGACAATACACCGACAATGACTACTGGGGAGACGAGACAGATATACATGAGGTGATTACAATGACACACACCTGGGAAGACTCAGACTGGACAGGGAGAACAACAGGACGTACAACTAAAAGAAACAGAACAGGGAACCTAATACACATAGACTCACAACACCTAGAAAACCAAACAGACAACATCAACACAAGGTACAACCAAGATAAGACAACAGGGGCAGAAACAGGAGGCAGAAGGAACAAGGGGAAACCAAGGGAGAAACACAGAATAACAAAAACGAATTTAAAGCCACGCAGGTCACAAACATGAAAATAGAAACAAAAACAGAAAACTAAGTGCCACTCCGGGCCAAACCATGACACTTAATTGTTCTTAACATTAATGTTATGTTTAATTTTACTGTTTTCCTTTTTTCTTTTCGGGAAGGAGGTCTGGTAGTCCAGTTCTCATGGCTTTGTTTTTGATATTGTAGATTCTCTCTGTTTGATAGTTTAGTAAGAAACCCTGGGTCTGACGGCTCATGGTGTGATTGGCCCAGAGGTTTCTCCATCCTTTTGTTCTTTTTGGCCAGACCTCCTAACTCTTATGGTTTCTTTCTGTGAGTATTTGGTTGTTCAATAATATTTTTTATGTTATTATGTTATGTTATATGTTTACTTTAATAACTCTGCGTGGTGGTTTATATGTTGCAGCCTCACAATATGAACCATTGTTGCGTTGAGGCCATGACACTTCATTGGAAATCTCCAAAAACCCATCAAAAAGATAATCAAATCAATTTTGACTAAATTTGGAAAAAGAAAGCTCATTATATAAAGAGAGGCATTTTGGTCAAAGACTTTGAAAATGGTGGTTTGAAAGCTATAGATTTTGAGTGTATTAATGGCACTCTAAAGATGAAATGGTTGAAAACTTTCCTAAATAGCAACAGATTTTGGTTTTGTGTACCCTGAGAAATCTTTAAAAAACATGGGGGAATTGACTTAAGTTGTGATTTCACTATTCAAAGATTTCCAATTAAGATGTCATCATTCCATCAAGTACTGCTCTATTTGAAAATGTCTTTTAATCACAATTTTACACCACACAATACACCAATCTTGAACAATAGATACATTGTATGCAACAACAAATCCCTTTATTATAAAGAATGGTTAGAAAAGGATATATGGTCTATAGAGCTTCGGGCGTCACGTGACTTGTTTTGTTTAGACCGTCATGTTGGCAGGAAAAGTGTGAGCAATAATGAATGGTGCCAGCGTCAATTTCAAGCCATCAGAATTCACTGTGCACTTTAATTACAAGGACATTGATCGCTATATTGCAAAACTTCATAGATTAATATTACTGACTCTTATAATGCCCTCTGTGCTTTTCACAAGTATTGAAACAGCCGGAAGAGACAACGTTCCAGGAGAAAAAAGGGTTAACCCAAATGCTACCCACCCCTACCAAAATCAGGCTGAGACATTAACTCCGAGTGAGGGAAGCTCATAATGACATGTTTGACATGTCTGACATGTTTGTCTGGTTGGAAGAGAGGAGGAGCAGAGCCCGCTGGAGCTGCAAAGTGCCAGTCCTTTAACCCAGAGTACTTTAACCACCGGGACCAGGACCGATCATTTTGTACCAGGCCGCAAAGAAAGAATAAACTTATTTAAAAATATATGTATTTTGTTTTCATTAGTCTTCCGGGTATTTTATTTGGAAAAACTGCCACTTATGACCGCGCCTTATTCCCGCACTTGACTCAGTCGTGAATTTTTCCCATGCATTTAGTCAAGTTATCAAGTTTTAAGTTAACCCTCGCAAAAATGTCACAAAAATAAATGTCACTGGAGAGCTTCTTTGAAAAGGGAGAAAGAGCCGACGATGAGACACCAGAAGGGTCGCAGAGTGCCAACAAAAAGAAAGCTGCATTTAAAAGAAAATACCAAGAGTCCTACCTAAATGACAGGTTCATTGCAACAGGTGGTTCACACCCAGTCTGTATAATATGAAGCCATGGAACCCTCACAACTACTTTCTACTACTTACCAAGCACCCTGCATTAAAAGACAAGCCATTGGAATTGTTTAAACGAAAAAAACGTCATCATGAAGGACAGAAGCAATTATTGAGGGCCACCATCTTTGTGAAGCTGGGTTTTCTGCAGTACCAGCAACCAAAACAAGATTAGGGACATAAGGAACACACTTCACTGTCTCCCATCACCCCCAGATGGAAACAAGCTCAGGGCTCCCACTGATTCTGCATTATGGCGAGTTTAATAGCGTAATAATGACATATAATATAAGTATAATAGTTATACTGACATTATATACTGACGACCCATCATATGACCCTCAGGGTCATAACAATGAATGTGCGAGGTGATTTCCTGCCCTACGCTCCGCCATATTTGGTTCCATCTTAGCGGACAACGGTTTCCATAGGCTGAATGGTGTGAGAGCCATCTTGGTATTGAAACTCGAAGGTCTTTGTTTACAGCTCACCCGGAAAAACATTTTCCACGTGTTTGAAGAGCAGGAGGAATTCGTGGGTTTTACAGAGCAACAGTTATACAGTTAAGCAGGTATGTGAAAAAGGCAAATCGCGAACATTTTTTTAGAAACCTGATGTTTAAATGCTCTCGGGTTTACAATGGATAGCTGCCGTAACGTAACTTGTTGACCATGATTTTGTGTTTTCATGTGCGTTTTGTTAGCGTTAGCTCGTTAGCTCGGTGACATGGGCTGCTTGAAAACATCGGAATTACTCTTTTGTTAGTCGATAGATATGTATAAGGTTTTGACCAACCTCACAAAGGCGAACATCAGTTTGCCCACAATTCATTTGTGAATTGTATCACCTTGTATCACCGTGTCTTAAAACAGGCAACGTTCTGTTTTAGGACAAGTGATACAATCCCTCGTTTGATTCACGTACTTGAGATGTGAGTGGGGACAAAGCTACCATTCGAGGGGTTTCCAAGTGGGAGCTGTGGTGATGTGTGTGTGGGGCTGGGGATGATTAAAAGCTTCATTGAGGTCATCAGGTGGGCACCCACCCTTCACTGGTGTTTCGATGATAAGCCCACAACACCTCTAGAGGGCTCATCGGCAACACCTGGCGTCCCAGGTGTGCCCCCCTCTGCTTTTAACCCTTCGATATCATTGATGATGTTTCGGGGCCCAGGAGGTATCTCTCCTCTTCATCCAGAGCCACCGACTTGCCTGTTCAGCTGCACTTGAGAGGGCTTTGATGGTTTGGCGTTGGGGCTGGCCTCGAATTCCCATGTCCTTAAGCAGCCTGGTAGTCGACTTGCCCACAAAGCCTCTGCAGCCAACTTCAACTGGGCAAACCTTGGCCTTCCAGCCACGTTGTTCAGCGTCAGCTGCCAGCTCTGCATACTTAAGGCTTTTGCGTTCGTAGGCCTCTTCCACAGCATCCTCCCAGGGCACAATAAGCTCTATGATGTGTAGACGGTGTGAAGTGAGGAGGACCAAAGCACAAGGTCTGGTCTGAGGTTAGTAGTGGCAATCTCAGATGGGAAGCAGAGCCTTTGGTTCAGATCTGTCACTAACTTCCAGTCTCGTGCCCCTCCCAGTTGCCTGGGGTCTGATTTTATACAGACCTAGGTTTTGGTTGGCTTACCACCTTCACGGATGACACCTCTTGTAGATGCAGGATGGAATGATGGAGGAGGTAGGGCATTGATGTAAGTCCGTCTGGTCTCCAGAGTAGCTGCTAAGCACTTTAACACATGGTTGTGCCGCCAGGTGTAACAGCCTTGTGTCAGGCTTGTCTTGCAGCCAACCAGAATGTGTTTCAGGTTTGCTGGAGATGGACAGAGGGGGCACGTAGGGTCTTCTCCATACCATTGATTGAGGTTACTGGGAGATGGCAGGACATCATATGTGGCTCGTAAAACGAAGCTGGTTTGAAATGCTTCCATGCCCCACAGTTCCTTCCAAGAGAATTTCCTCTTCTCAACTCCTTCCCATCTCATCCACTGTCCTTGCTTTGATTGAGAGACGGCCTTAGCACGCCTTGTTGCCTGCGCCTGCCGGCGCACCTCCTTGACATCAAGACCTCGGCGCTGAGATGGAGTTACAAATTACGTTACAAACGTTAACGTTACAAATTAAGAATATATTACTGAAGGAAGGTTGATGTAAGTGATTTCAAACCACGGTTAATACTATTATGAAAGATCACATGCAGCACACTATGAGTCATATAACGTTAGGCTTTTTGCCTAGCTGAGTCTGAACTATCAGTTTTGAAGCAGACGTTATAATCACTTTTATTCACCATTTGCACATACAATGAATTTGACTCGATGGATTGGTGCATAAAATACTTGCATAATAGAAAGTAAACAACAAATGATACAAATATATAAAGATGTGATGCTGGTCATTAATGAAAATAAATATGTAAAAAATAGTGAAAATAAATATAGATTTGTACAAAAAGTATAGGTATGTACAACAATGCCTTTAATGCCATACATTGACTTGCAGTTCATGCAACCGGCCTTATGATCTGCATTCACATTACTGTATTTACATCTTGTTTATTGCTTTTAAAGACTGCTATTTAGGAGAATATTCACGTGTTTCCTGGTCAGATGGCCGATAAGGCGCTAGATGAGAATGGACCACCATTACCGACAGACGAGGAGGAAGAGGGGATGGAGGTTACTGTGGCAACACAGCTAGAAAACCTCAATTTCACCCCCAGCGTCCAAGACACACCAACAAACACACACCCTGAGGGAGAAACGGGCGACGCACACACACAACCCACAGCGGTGTCGCCGCCTCTAGAGAGTGTGTGTGTCACCGAAGGTGTATGTGTGGAAGGGAAGGTGTGCGCGGAAGATGGCGTGTGTGCAAAACTGAGCAGCAGCTCAGAGGATTCAGACAGGTATGTAGAGACACCTACGCATACAAACAAACATTAGATTTGATATTCGATTTTCCACAAAACTCTGTTTGGACAAGTCAATAGAAAGTTATAGTCTCCCGCCCTCTCAGACATTTAGAAGTTCAGCACTCGTAATTTCCAAAACCTGACTTGAATTCAGATGTAAAGCTCAGATCCCATCATTTATTTAACCCGTTAAACTGACTCCATTCATGAAGGGTAGTGAACGGGTTAGATCAGGTTTAAATATCTGATCTTGTGAAGTGTCCTGGGTAAGGAGTCTTAATAAAGAGGGATTTTATTTGTATATGAATTATGGACTGACATGGATTGTGCATATGGGTGTTTTAGGAAGGTGTTGGGAATATTTTGTGTTTTTAACTGAATGAGCCTGATGCCCTGCTCTGCTTTTCTCTCCTTCCGCCCCCAGTGATAGCTCATCTTCCTCCTCATCTTCTTCTTCCTCATCCTCTTCTTCCTCCTCAACTCCCTGTGCTCGTGCATTAGGAGAGGATGATGACGACGATGAAGGTTTCAGCCAACCAGCACCCATCAAAACACGAGACGAAATCCTGCTTGAGGTGTGTGTGAGTGATAGGGGAAATTGACCCACAATCATTTGTTTACACATGATGACACTCGAGTGTAATGTGCTGCATGAGTTTATTACAGTGTCCTCTGTTTTAAGATAATGCCAAGAATAATAGCAATTGCATTAGCGTTAGCGAAAAATGTCAAAAGAAAAATGTTTCTCATATAAAGAAGATAGCCACGAGTTGGATCTCTATGTAAACTTAACTGATTATGAAATGAATCCATGTAAACCTGGGTTATCAGAGGAAATTGTGTTACTTTGAAATTCAGAGTAGTCATTATGTTTATGTAAACGGAGTCACTGTCATTTGAAAATAGATGTGAAACCATTTTAGTCTTCACAATAGAAAGATTCCATAACAGTCTTAATTGACAGCTTTTTCTCCGGAATAATCATCTTCCATCATGTCAGGATGAACCTTTTTTTAGTTTCATCAAAACCCTACATATAGTTTTATCAGTAAATATTTGCACTCTATTGTTATCTGTGTGTCTCTGTGTGTGTAGGAGCTGCCAGCAGTAGAGGAAGTAAATGTGTCATTACCAGAGGATGCAGATGTCCAGCCAATAGGAACGGTGTCCAGTATTATACAGCAACTTGGTTAATATAAACACACACACACACACACACACTGACTAGTGATCTAGAACAATAAGATAGTTGGCAAATGTGAACATTCTCCTTCTGTCTCTTCAGTCATAATCCAGTCCATGAAGGACATGCCCCCATTGAAGGAGGACAGCATCATCTTCAACTCTGATAGGCTGGCTGTGGGGAAGGTAGGCGGTCCAACCAGATGCTGCTACCTGTATAGCAGCCTGTCTGCCATCTGTCTCCAGCTCCCTGTTTTTATTCTGTCTCTACGACTTTGTCTTTCTTTCTTTCTGTTCTTTCTGTTTCTACCTCTTCCCTTCTCCTCCTTTCTGTTGCCCCTGCTCCGCTCTTCTACTTTCTCTTTCCTCCATCCTTAACTCCTTCCCCTCTGACTCTTCTACTTTCTCTTTCCTCCATCCTTAACTCCTTCCCCTCTGACTCTTCTACTTTCTCTTTCCTCCATCCTTAACTCCTTCCCCTCTGACTCTTCTACTTTCTCTTTCCTCCATCCTTAACTCCTTCCCCTCTGACTCTTCTACTTTCTCTTTCCTCCATCCTTAACTCCTTCCCCTCTGACTCTTCTACTTTCTCTTTCCTCCATCCTTAACTCCTTCCCCTCTGACTCTTCCACTTTCTCCTTCTTTCTTTTGTACATTTTTTTTCCCCCTCCTCCTCCCCTGCCCCTCTCTATTAGAGAAAACAATGTTACCTGATACCAAACCCGTTTTAAAACCCAAACATACTTTGTATGAATAAGAATATAAAAGTATATGTACCTGATATGAATAGTGTAGAATACAGTGCGCTCTAGATGTGATTCACTGGGTGTGCCCAAACTGGCCTAATTTTCCAGTTATAGAAAATGCAGCAACGTCTTAGTCCTTCAACTGAAGCATATTTATTCACCAAATGAGGCTTTTGTGGAAGTGGGTAATAGACATGAACCGGATAAAATAATTATTCACTTACATTTGTGATAAATGGAAACATTGAATGCAAATAGTTTCACCTATAGACCCTTTTACAGTCAACGTCATCAAAAATGTGTTGGCAACAGAAGTAGCGTGCTGCCCCAGCCATCCAGACGAGTTGGCAAACTTTAAACATTTAATTAAAACTCACCAGCATCAAAATGTCTGGTTGTTGCGTGTTCGGTTGCCAAAATCAATATTCCACCAGCGGACTCAAGTTCTACAGAATTTCGACAGGATCACAACCGTTTCAGTGTTACAGGTGTTACGCCGAGTTCTGCTTGCCCACCGAGAATTGCATGCACCTCGCAGCAGATGTACTAAAATTAGGTTTTTAAATGCGGAAAAATGAATGTGGTGTGTCAAATGTGCTGATAAAACCATTTGATTTCTATCAAACTTTGATTTGAAGTGTCATTACTCAGTGTTAAGGGGTGCATGTATTATTCGACAGAACTGATTGTTGCCGTGTAATGCTTCCCCTATTATTTCAGCTTAGGTCATTATTAAATGTATGAAATTCACAGTCGAGCCAAAACAGCCCAAAATATGTCCTGGTAAAATCATTTGATTCACAGATCTCCAGAAATAAAGCTACAGTGTGGATGCATTAGGTGCATGCAATTCTCAGTGGGCAGGCAGAACTCGGCATAACACCGGCGGCTTCTATGGCTGCAAGCTTTTGACTCATGTGCCTCATACATAGTGGTCTTGTGTCCTTGTCTTTAGCTATGAAGGATTTCTGATTTCAAGACACAAAACTCTGAGTCTATGTCATGGTATTTGATGTTCTGTACATGACCACAGATAACATAGTCATAACATCTAGTGACTTGTATGCTCGTAATTTCTTGCTGGTGTACACACTAGGTTTGTCCACCAAATATGTGAATATATCTGGCCACTGAATATTGGGTCACTTGCTAATGTCTTCTACCCTCTCACTAATAGCACTTGGATATGGAAGTCAGTCACCATTTGTCAAAGTCAATTTGTTTAGGTAGCATTTGCGATCTTTGGTGGTTAAAGCTCTTGCGTAGCTTGACAAGCTATTGCACTCCACCATACTTCTGTTGCCAAACTGTGTGCATGCTTGCGTACGTCATCATTGTTTACAAACTGTAAAAGGTCTATAGAAATGATTAATGACATAAAAATAAATGGCCACTAGGCTAAGAGCATTAATAAATCACAACCCAAGCACTGGCTTTCAACAAGTGTAAGGTCACGTGGTTGTCAACACAAATGAAGAATCTGGAAAGGCTGCTGTTGTACTGTTATAAATGTTGAGAATATCAGTCAAGATACACTACCGGTCAAGAGTTTTATAACACCTCCATTTTTTTTTTCTTTGTTAATTGCCTTTTTCTCGCCATTATGATAGCAATATGCTACTGTTAAGCCATGAACTTGAACTGCTTAAACTTAAGTAAAAACTGGAAATTGGGTGTTCTAAAACGTTTGACCAGTAGTGTATACTTAAGCAATATCACATCCTAATCAACAAATAACACGGATAACCAACATAGCATAATGTTTGTTTCCTGGATTTTCTGTGCAAAACTTTGTGTGATGACCTATTAGTGCTTTCCAGACTTTGAGATGTGATCAAATTCCCACCTCTAACTCCAGAAGGCCGCCCCCTCTCTGTGCTAGTTGACTCTGTCGTTCTCCATTAGCTAGCTACTAACAGCGTGCACAAACTCAAGTGTGTAGGCGCCTGACTCCATAATGTCATTCACAATCCCCATTCCCCCCACCTCACCATCCTATCTCCAGCCACAATTTCATTATCTTTTAAATTGCAGTTTTTAAACTGCCATCTTTTGGTTTCTCTCTCTCTCTCTCTCTCTCTCTCTCTCTCTCTCTCTCTCTCTCCCTCCCCTCTC
>OMKK01014161.1:18017-30639 GCA_900302305.1 Polymixia japonica | reverse complement strand
TCGACGCTCAACGCGGCGCTCCTTCTCTCGGCGGTGGCGCTGCTCTGCGGCGGGCTGCCCGGCGTCGCCGACGCGAAAGAATGCGACAAACCCTGCATGAATGGGCAGTGCAACGCCGCTACTGGCAACTGTTTGTGCTTCCCAGGTTGGGTCGGGGACCAATGCCAGCACTGCGGAGGGCGATTCAGGTACGGTAGATGCACGGCTGGAATGAAAACTGCTGTGATGAATGGTGGGGGGTTTATATCCGATGTCTGCAAAGGGTTGTTCTCTGTGAAATCGTGGTTTTATTCTGAGGGCAGGTTGGGTAGGCTGGAGATGGGGAGTGCGGTGCACACCATAGGGTGCACAACCTGACCTGAGGCGTACATAACGGACCGTCTGCCTCCTACACGAAGGCCACAATTGGGGAAATTATCCGTTTCGTTTGTTTAAATGCAGAAATGTAGTCACTAGAGTGATACGGGAGCTGTGTGAGTGTGTACGGGCGTCGGGTATGTGGTGTTAGGGTCTTGCAGTTTACCGAGATTTGGCTTAACTCGTTTGTGTTTGTGGTTGTCATCACATTGACCAGTCATTCAGTTATCTAATTTGCTTTTGCTGTGAAGAAATAGTCATTTTTTGAAGTTGCATTATTCTATCCTTGTTTAAGTTGGCCTACATGATTGTAGGACGTGGTTATAAAGTTGAAGAATTGACTGGTTCAACATAGGATTGTCAAAACTGTTGGGCTGGCTTATATTTATCTTGACACGTAAACCCCTGGATGATTAGGCCTTTCCTTCACTTTAAGAGCTGTACAATTAGCTGTTGGTTTATTCCAGGACACCTGGCTAATTCAGTGGTCTGATTTTATGAAGAGGACAAGTTTCCACTGTCCTTTCTGACAGCAGAACAGAGATGCTCCTTGCCAGAGATCTCAGCAGGGAGTATGGATGTGAGTGCAATCCAAAAGGGTTTTTGATGGTGTGTCAAGGCTGTAGGTCACACAATATCTTGTAGTCCTTCACAGTCCTGTTTAAAGTAAAGTCAAAACCTGTTAGTCCAAACTAAGACAACTGGACACCGAGCCAGTGGAATGTAAGGATAACTGAAATCCACCAGCATCAGGACAGTTCATGTTTTAAAATATGAAAACTGTGCGTGCATACTTACTTTGACACCCCTGGAAGCATCTATGAGGTGGGAGGGGAGGTGTGGAGGTTCCCACCTGATAACGCCAATGGCAGACCCCCTCTCACCCACCTCCCCTGTCCTCCAATAACCACACCAGGTTGTATGAAGGTATCCACCCTAGTTTTAATAGCACAGGTGGTAGTGAGATCAGATTGTCTTCATTAAATGTAATATGTAATTTAAAGGTTTCCAGCATCTATTAATTATAACATTCGGCCAACAGCTGTGAGCAATTTTCATATCCCTGAATATTTCGTCTTTCATCTGAGAAAACTCTTCTAATCATATAGGTGAGGTCTTACCTAACAGCCTGTCCTCAATTCATGAGTCATCTTGGAGCCCAAACGGGGAACCCAATATCTCTACCTTTCTGTCTTCTTTTTATTTTTTGTTTGTTTGCAAGCTGATCATGTTCCAGGATTGTGATGAGCTAGCACCTCTGTGTAGCTAAAGGTCCAGGAGCATGTAGCCTGTAAGCTATGCCCGGGCTAACTATTTTATTTTGGAGAGCCAGGGCATTTTGCTTTTTATTTATTCAAGGCTCTGTCTCATGCTGCCTCAGCTCTGAGCCAGCCGGCCTGCCAGCCAGGTCGTAAAGCAAAGCTCTGGGGCTGGACAGAGGGAGGCCTGCGGTGTTGGGAAGTCAGCTGTGGTCGAGTCGGGGGAAGTTGGACCTCTTTACAATCCCCTATTGAAGCGCATTAGCACAGCCAATTACGACTTATCTAAAAACAGAGAATGGAGGCTTGAATGCTACTTAGCTTTTAATGTTTCAGAATGGCAGGGTTGAGTGCTCTTTGGATGGAACGGGTTGTCTGGGTTGTGGTTTAAAAACAAAAAAGGGCAATCCAGAATCAATTGAAAAAGTCTTTATCTGGTAAATGTTGGCACTAGTGGAAAACCTTTTTTTCTTCTTTGCCCGATACCCGCTAACTTTGGAAGTAAACAGACAATCGGAGTCCTGTCCAACTCTAAAAGTCTTGGCTGTTGAAATGGTGAATGTGACTGGCGATATTTGGGATGTACCAGCTGTGGCTGATGGACTAAATTGTCAGTGTCCTGCCCTGACCTTATTCTATTAGCTTATCATGTTAAAAAGTGGAAAACATCTCATCAGTTAGGGCAAACCATTGACTGTATATAAATGTGGACGACATGACGGCTCCCCAAAAGTGAAGCCAAAATATCTCAATCACCCCCTGGTGACTGGCTGCAGTATAGATCATAAATCCAGCCCCCTCCATGTTAACGGATGGGACATGGGCCAAACTAAAAAAATCACAGTACAGTAACTGTGGGGCAAACAAGGACGTTTGGGAGTTGTCTACCATAAACCTCCATAAACCTCCCTAACAACATGGCAGGACTTCAGTTTATAATGTTTATAGATTTAAACCTCTACAGTCCTACACCAATATCACATCATCCCTGCACGTCTTAATTGTAGCACACCCCATTAGGCTAATTGTCATTAAATGGGTGCCAAATTTACCACTCGCTGATCGCAGATTTCCCTGAAATCAGAGCGGTCTTCTTTTCTTTTGTGGTCAAAGGGCTGATAGTTTTTTTTTGGGTGTGAGCCTATGGTCTGAGGCTCTGTTTAGCATACAGACAATGCGGCTATACAAGTTTGGTTGAATGCGGGTCGGCGCGGCTTTCTGGGGCAGGGTTGGGCACTGCCAAGGAGTGCCAAGATGGAGTCATGGCTAACCATGAGGGCCAAAGGAATTCCACGCAACACAACACTGACGAAACGGGAGATAAACAGCGTTTTATGTTTTACTGAGATGTTGAGATTGCGTGTTTCCCCTGCTTTGGAGGAGATATCCTCAGGATTTGTGGTCTTGTATACTGTAGCTCAGTGGCTTGTGCCTCACACTGACCCTGCCAGACAGGGGTTCCTTTTCCTGTCTAACTCAATGGGTAGAACATGGCACTCATTTGAAAACTGCTTGTGACCAGTTAACGTGAGTCACAGCCATAACTAGGCTATTGTTTATAATTTTGTTCGGGGTTTCCACAAGAGCAAAGCATATCCCATTTCCCTGGTGGCTTTATATTTGCTGGCACAAAAGACACAAGAGAGTTTGTTTTTGAGCGAGATGGAGCTGTTCCCTAGATGGGTTTTGTTTTTTAGTGGGCTGGAGATATGAGCCAGTTTGCTTTGCAGAGGGATGTGAAGAAATGCCTTGTCTAAGCCACTTCTTAGAACCAGTGTTGGCCTCTCTGACTCAGTTTGGTTGTTCATTTCCCAGCACCATCCCTAACTCCCATAATGCCATGAGGCAATTAATGTTTAATGCTGCGCCGAGTAATGAATTGACTGGTCTCTTTGCTCATTACCAGGCGATATTAGTCTAAAGGCCATCGTATACATCACTGACAGTAGTTCATGAATCCATTTTCTGACCCGGTTAAACCACGATGCGCCACCAACAAAATGTGTATAAATATGACTGTTTCTGGTTAGTTTGTCATCTTTACAATCTACTGTGGAATTGGAAAAAACTAAGCGGGCTGGTAAAATGGATCCATTGGTAGCCCACCATACACACATAATCACAGTAAGGCACACCCTCAAAGACAGCTGTTTCCAGCACATGTGCTATCTGAAGAGTTTGCTCCAAAGAAGTAGAAGAATTAAAACGGCAAAGAAGCAACTAGCTCCCTAGTTACTGCATGAGTTGTTTCGTGGCTCGAGATTCGCCAACCGCTGTAACCGGTGGACAGAGAAGTTAGTTACCAGGCGACCCAGCCTGCGGTTGATGGGTTCCCAGGTGGGTCTGGGTAGCATGTGCAGTCCACAAGTTGCTCATTTTGAGCCACAGCCATCCTGAGGCTAATCTCTCTGTGGTGGTTCTGGTGGCTCTCTGTGGTGGTTCTCGGAGCACCTATGACACCCAGGAGGCTGTAGACCATTCAGTTCTGTGAACACTCTGTGGAGACTGAGTTCCCCCAACGATGGGGTTTTGTTTTTCTAGCTAACTACTGTATTAGCTTGCTCATGTCCCTGACCTGACGTTTCAGCCCCACAATCCTCCTCTACGACTGATGCTGGGAGAATTCTGTTTCTACGCCAACTGATTTTTAAAATGTTGGACCTCTTGGCATGAGGGGAGTGGCACTATTGCACATCTGTGGCCCACAACTGGGCTTAACGGCCTATTTGTGTCGTTTTCATTAGGTTTGATGGCGGTGTTATCAGTGTTAGTGCCTTGCTCTACCCATTGAGCTACACAGGGAATGAAAACCCTTAACTCTTGCAGCATTAGTGCCTTGCTCTACCCATTGAGCTACACAGGGAATGAAACCCTCAACTCTTGCAGCGTTAGTGCCTTGCTCTACCCATTGAGCTACACAGGGAATGAAACCCTCAACTCTTGCAGCGTTAGTGCCTTGCTCTACCCATTGAGCTACACAGGGAATGAAACCCTCAACTCTTGCAGTTTTAGTGCCTACACTGCACTGTGCCATCCACAATACCAGCCGGCCCCTTCTGTCGTGACTGTTCTACGCCTACCCAAACAGCCCGACGGGAACACTTCTTTGCCACTGTAGTATTTGCTCTCCGTCTGGGCATGCTTTTATTCCTTCCAGTCTGTGTCACTGATCAGAGCTCTTGTCACCCCTGAATGAGGAACAGTGTTTGCTTTGCTCCCATGTTGCACCGCTTTGCCATTTGCAGACCGCTTGGCACCGTCGGCACGCCACTGTTTGCCTGAGAAAAAAAAAAAAAACAGTTGCGGCACGTCATCCTGAAATCCAAAGGTCTGCTTGTAGCCCACTGCATCTAATAACAGCAGCTGCAGATGGTTGTTGTCTTGCCCTTGATGCCAGGACATCTTCCCTCATTTTGTCGGTTTAGTGCGACGCTTAAGACCCTCACAGACCTACAGAGTTTTCAAGTCGTTGCCGACGAAGGCAGTTCACACTTAAAAACTGGTCTTGACGATCGCCTCTGCCTTGCTAGGCAACTGGGAACAGACAGTTTCACACACGAAGACTCATTATCCAATTTGCAGTGGAAACGCAGCCACTTGCCTAGACAGGAAAGGGGAAGTCTGCGGTCTCTAGACTACAATACAAATTATAATATCATTAAAACATAGTATTATAATTCAATAGTTCAGTTATAATAGCTGTTGCATTTATTGATACCTTTCTAAGGAACAACACAGTAATTTCTATTCTAAATGATACATTTAAATTTATCAGTCCAGAGTGCCTGACAAAATCAAACCGGCTCGTAAAAATCTTGGCTGCCCCGACTGGTCTGGAGTCGACAGGGGGTCCGAGTCTGGAGTCTTTAGCCCTTTTCATACTGCAGGCTAATCAATACCGGCCGTCAGCCCTGACCACCCCTGGTCTCCCAGTCTGTCGGGATGAGGCGGTCGGCCCTACAATCCGGGGGAATTAGCGTCTAGTAAGAAACAAGCTTTAGCTGGTATTCTGAAAACATGGGATCAAATCTAATCAATGAGTTCACCCTAGGATCACTTTTTGCCTGTGTAATTTCATGCAGCATTTCTGCTTGGGGGTTGATTTTGGTTTTGGTTTCACACCTGTCCGTCTTGTGGACCCAGTTTTGGTTCTAATGCATGTTGCAGTGCTCAAAACCTATAGCCTTTTTATAAGAAATACATCACTTTTAAACCTTTGCACTACACTTATTTGTGTTTTAGTGTCAGTGCTGTAGTGGAGCACGATGCTGAACGAATACATCAGAGACTGAAATATACTGCAGTCTGTTAATGAAATGAAGGAGATGTGTGCTGAGTGAGTTTTCAGCGAGTGATTCCAGAGCCTCTCGTCCTCTGAGGGAACCCTGTTTGTCTGTTAGCCGCGAGAGCCAAGACTCCCCGTAGGCCCTGGCAGCATTAGCTGTGTGCATTCTGTAATTACGCTGTTGGTGTACTGGTTAGCTAACCGCTGGGACCTGCCACGTGAAAAGGAGCTGGATGGAGCTACTCTTAAAGCACTTACAGGCCAAACCCTGAGCCAGCAGAATATCGTGAAAAGCTAAGTGCCTCATGTCCGCGTGTTGATCTGTTTAAATCGTCTGGGGTAACCTTGTGTTAGAAATGGTTTAGTCATCCAGGCGTAGCCATTGTGAGACTTCCTTTATCTGAAGAGTTCATTTCTAAAATAGAATGTCTGTTTTGATTAAAAAAAAAAAAGAAGCTGAAATTCATCATTCAGTAGCATTAAAATATAGAGGTAATCATTTTTACAACATTTTAACAGCTTGTGCCATCCAATATTTTTGAAGAGTAGGTATCATTTAAAAAAAACAAACAAATTTCACATAGTGAAAAAAATGAAACGTTTAATCTGCAGATCCCCTGACTATGTGACACCTCACATCTTAAGGAGCGCATGGTTATGACATTTTACACACTATGTGCAACAAATGTGTTCATCCACAAGCTGTAGAGATAGCCTGTCTCAGCTTAGTCATTTCTGCTATATAACATCATACTTTTGGCCCATAAAGTTGTCGTTAACTTAACACCCTTGGCCTTGGACGCGGAGCACCCAGTCCAAACAGCTGGGGCTATTGGCCTGCATGTGGTGCATGAGCTGCCATAACCCTAAAGCTAAAGTCTGCCACACCCTTCTCGCCAGTAACTTAACTTAGCTGGATGAATAAAATATGTTTTGACTTTTTCTTTTTTTTTTTTGAAGCATTGAATATATGTATTAATCACGTCAAGGTGTTGAGTCTGCAACTTGTTGTTTAACAACAGAGGTGTGTTCTCTCTGCATTTAACCAGAAGACTTCCGTCTGAAACAGGAGGCTGGGAGCCTGTTTTGGAGCAAGGCTTGCAACTGGGTGTGTAGCAGAGTCACTGCGCCCTGAGAACCTAGATAGATAATGATACATCTACTGGCTCTTCCTAAGTATCCCCTGTGTAATTCACCTCTGTCTCTCTGCCGTCTCATCAAGCTGGAATTTATCAGGCAATAACAGAGGCTGAAGCACCATACTGTACTATTAGAGTGGTGGTGTATGCTCGTCATGGTATCGACCTTGGGTAATATTTTGCTGTGGTTTAATCATTCTCAGCCCGTTAAAGATGCCCTACGTGATTTTTGTATAATTTCAGACTAGGGTTGTTAAAGCAGCGTTATTCAGCAGTGGTGGGTCCCCGCTGCGTGCTCGTTGTGTCAGTGCGTGGATGGGTGGGTGGGTGGAGTCAGCGGTCTTACCTGGGCCCGCCCTGCAACCCTAATTCACATTCTGGTGAAGGCTGTCAGTCAAGTCACGGGCAAGTCACGGGTTGACAGCCAAGATGTATAGAGGAAAAGGCTACCAAAATCACTGGTAAACTAGATATTCCTTTGCAGAATGAGGTGAAACTGGGGTTCAGTACATAGATTATGTAGGAACTATACTTTTAACTCATATTCACCAAGATCCCGTTCAGCCTCTTTAACTTGTTTGTGACTTGCTCAACCACTTGGTCCACATAAACTACAAACACTGGCAGTGTTTACCTCTACGACTGGTCTGCTGACCGTACCGTGTCAAAACATGAAGCTTTAAGTTCTAAAACACTAATAAGCTACCTTGAAAAATAATTACCTGAAATTCAATAGTCAATATTTCAAAAGTAGAACCAAATGTAGAAAAAAGTAGAATTGTGGAAGCAAAGTTCATAAATGTACATATCTTTAGCACATATTCTATCAAGCTGATTGTACAAAGATGTCTTCCAACTGTGTTGATAATTTAATGTTTTACTGGTTACCATGCCAACGCCTGCGGTATACTGCTTTGGAGAACACTTTTCAGACGGTACATATGCGCTGGTAACCGGTGAGTAACAACTATAATACCACTGAGGATGACTGTGATTATGGGGATGATGGTGACTGATGGGTACCACATGTGTACCGTCTGGAAAGTTCTCCCTGGCATTTAGTTGTTTTATGCTATATATTATCTCATTAGGGATGAAACATGTCATCTGTAACCTGTAATCCTCTCTCTCGCTTCACAGGTTGACCGGACCTTCTGGGTATCTGACCGACGGACCAGGAAACTACAAATATAAGACGAAATGCACCTGGCTCATTGAGGGACAGTAAGTTATTGAGCACAACCTACAATACACCCTTGTGGTTCAGGGTTCAATAACACTAAGATTTCGACCGGATTTGGCCCCAGTCGGGCTGTTGCATGCAGATTTTGGAGCAAGTTGTCTGAGGCTTTCTTGGAGCACGCTGACTTGAACGTTTGGCTCTGACGGTATTCGTTATAGAAATATCACAGCGTAGAGCCGCTTTAATACAGAGTGAACAACGTTAGCTATGTTAATTCATACTGTGTGTTTGAGAAGGGGCGGGGTTTAACAACTCAAGATAATTTAGAAAGTATCAGGTAAACTTTCAACCACAGAAATTTACTCAGTTGACTTTCAAACTAGGGCTGAACAATATATCGGTTTTGTTTTGATATCACGATACGAAGGAACGCAATATCCATATTGCAAAGACTGCGATATGGGCATTTTTTATTCTTAATATGCACATCATAAATGAGAGAAAGTGAGATTGAGAAGAGTCTGGCAGCTCTACACGCTTCACTCACCACCAGACGTACTAGGTCATATAATACAAGGACACTGATCATCTCTGGGAAATCCAAATCCAGTAGGAGACGATGTAATCCCAGATTTTTAAGATCCCAGAGTTTTAAGATGCATGAAAAGGAAATGTAGATTCTAAACTCAGACTAGCTATTACAAGTTATATCACAATCACAATATCTACTAAAATAATTGCAATATGATATTTTGTATATGTCATTCAGCCCTATTTCACACACTACTGTGATTGTTTTAACTCTGGGACTGCATGGTTCTACGTGACAAACCCCTCCCATCTGGGCTGCCAAGTAGGCTGAAACAAACCACTTCAACGCTTTTGCAAATACTATTTGACCCAGGTTCCCCTCATTAACACATACTACATCCACATGCCATTTCACCAACCAATACACTTCACTAATTAAGGAGGCTCGTTAAAGAAGAGACAATTGAAAGATGGAGTGCGTACGGGCCTTTATTTCAATATTATAATAGTCCTAATGTCTTTTAAACAGTCAACTCTACACACCTACAGACATTAGAGGTTTACAGAATCCAGAAGCAGATGGACAGAACAAATTGCAGAGTAGCATAAAGAAGTGTTACGTCCTCCTTCTGTTGTTGTCAGGTTCAGCCACCCTACAGAATATTGATTAAGATCAGCCGTGGTTCTTCATCTTTAACTGCTAGCTCACCGAAAACTACTGTAAAGCAATTAATTGTTCATTACATCTCATTTAATTTAACATTTCAGGCCTTTAGCCACTGCTCTTATCCAGAGTGACTTACCTTAAAGGGTAATTCAAACCGTTTTTGACCTGGACCTAATGTCTTTTTCTGATCATACCTATTGTCTCAAAATCGTTATAGCGTAGTTATGGTCTGAGTTGGCTTTTCTCCAATACGGCCTTTTAGAGCAATCAACTCTAAAAACCAACACTCTAATCCCGCAATGACACATGCCTGTAAATACATGTAATAAAAATAAAACAAATCACATGACGTGACAGTCTTGTACAGTTTCCATGATGTCTTGGTTGTTTGACACCAATTCATTGTTTTGGTAAGTTCCTTGTTTACTATTAGCTGACTGCTCATGCTTTCTTGTGATGAAGGTTTATACATATTTCTAAGCGCTGTTATGGCTGAATATTTGCCAGATTTTGAGGATGTGATTTGTGGGATAGGTTTTGTGGAGATTGCCCCAAAAGACTGAATTGGAGACTGGCGATCCAAGGTCAGTCTAGGTCCAGGTCAAAAATTGAGGGAATGATCCTCTTTAAAGGAGCCGGTGGTGGTTCAGTGGGGACCTTGTTGCTCCGAGGTCAACACGACATGTCGTTGCTGGGTTTGAACCTTTGAGGTTACTTAATGTGACAGTAACTGTTAACCGCTAGAACGCCCTGCCGCCCGTCATTACCGTCGCTAGCTGATGACTTATTCATATGCATCGTTTAGATCCCACTACGCTCTTAACAGGGCCATGGCTTAATGCAGTGACGCACACACTGTACGCATGAAAATTGTAAGAATGCGTTAAACGGAAAAGCGATCTGATTTAATCAGCACCGGCATACATCCGCTTTGACACTCAAAAAAGCTCTCTTGACAATGAGTGTTTTAGATCATCCCGGAGTGGCTGAAGTGACTCTACTTGCCGGGCTGACTGTGATCAGGAAGAGAGACAGATGCCATTAGGATTGTGGTTATAACATGTGGCTACGCCTGCGGGCACACACTATATACTCACAATTCTCTCTCTCTTTCTCTCTCTCTCTGTCTCCATCCCTGTCTCCCTCTCTCTCTCCCCCCTCTCTCTCCTCCACTCTTCAGTACTATCACCCCACTATACATTCTCATACACACACACACAGAGGAGCTGCCCAGTAAAACCAGTGCTCTACCATTGGCCACTGAACAGCACCATTGGTGCTTGAGCATTTGGTGGTGGCAAATCATCACTACATCCTGTTCTCCTGGTAGATAACAAAATAGGCCTTTTTACTTTTACAGCTTGTGGATGATTTGATTTATGAAAAGCTGACCACATTTAGAAGTGCCGAGACAGTTGAATTTATGATCGGGAATCCCATGAATGTCCCATGAATGCAATAAAAAACTGATCAACTAATCCTGTGTTCCCTGTCTTCCTGTTGCCTAATCCACACAGTATAGACCCTTTTAGAGTTTGTAAACAATGATGACGTATGTCAAGCATACACATGCAGTTTGGCAACGGAAGTATGACTTGTCAAGCTATGCAAAGGCATTAACCACCAAAGGTCACGAATGCTACCTAAACAGATTGACTATAGATCTGTGTGCTATTAGTGAGAGCGGGTAGAAGACATTGGCAAGTGGCCCAATATTCAGTGGCCAGATGTATACAGGTATTTGGTGGAGAAACCTAGAGTGTACACCGGCGAGAAGTTACGAGCATACGAGTTACCAGATGCTTACGACTACGTTATCTGTGGTCATGTACAGAACGTCAAATACCATGACATAGACTCAGGGTTTTGTGTCTTGAAATCATAAATCCTCCCTAGCCAAAGACAAGGACACAAGACCACTATGTATGAGGCTCGGGTTATCATTAACAAACCAGAAAACTACGTCCTTGTACCTGCTGCTCTGAAACGGTCGCGATCCTGCTGGAATTCTGTAGAACTTGAGTCCGCTGTTGGAATATCGATTCTGACAACCGAACGCGCAACAACCAGACATTTTGATGCTGGCAACAGTTTTAATTCAATGTTTAAAGCTTGCTAACTCGTCTGGATGGCTGGGGCAAAATGTCACTTCCGTTGCACACATATTTATATGAGCGCATATATTTTTGATGATGTCAGCTGTAAAAGGATCGATAAACGCAGAGATGCTGAGTCACGCGTTATTTCATTTGCACAGTGATAAAAATATAGAAGCAATGTGATTTAAAAAAACCACAGTGATAAAATACAATAATAAAACAAACGTTGTACAACTGAGACAAAATAAATACCTTGAGAGACTCATAAAAACTTCTCAGCTCAGAACAGCTTGTTTTAGCTAGCTGTTAGCTCACTGCATATGCTATCAACAGGGATTATCAGTCATTTCCATATCCCCTGGCATATGGGTCCTCTTTTGTTTTGCCCTCTTATCCTGTGATGTTACACACATTAACAGCCAGGCTGGTATATTGTTGGTGTGTCTGGCAAATCGAATCAATGTCTACTCCATCAGCCACCTTGACAGCCAACATCTGGTTATCTGTTATTTTTTGTTGAAAATAAACATGTTTGGATGGTAAAAGAGTGTGCAACGGTCTGACTAGTCGTTTGGAGGTGCCAGCCAGTAGTTTCTCCACGATGCACCCAAAAAATACTGATGGCTACTTGTTGATTAATAGTGGGAGGCTGGATCAGTGTTGGGCACAATCAAGCTAGCAACTCAAACATGCTAGCTAAGAAACACGTTATTACATGCCGGGATGCATCTTTTTTTCAGATCTTGATGCTACCGAGCACTATGCTCTCCTTTTTAAGAACAACAACATTAGATATTTATGATACTATGATATTGTAAAATGTTGGGGTTTCTCATGGTCTCTCTCTTCGTTTGTTTCAGACCCAACACCATCCTCAGGCTGCGGTTCAACCACTTTGCCACAGAGTGCAGCTGGGACCACCTCTACGTGTACGATGGAGACTCTGTTTACGCGCCCCTTCTGGCAGCGTTCAGGTAGGTCTGCAGGGGGGTTGACTTCAGGTAGGTTTCGGTGTAGACTGGACTTTTAAACCTGGACTTTAAGTACTTTAGATATAATCTCAAATAGACTTTTTTTTTTTTTTGGGGGACCAGTTAATGGA
>OMKK01014148.1:23145-39596 GCA_900302305.1 Polymixia japonica | reverse complement strand
ACCAAACACATACCTATGCACATACACACACACACACCCACACACACAAGTACACACACACGCAAGCAACCTTCCCCCTTAAAAGCAGTATGGCAAGTAACCCTAATTTGTTTGGAAACTTGATACCACATTACAGCCTGCCAATGTGGTTTCAATTCACCACAAGCAAAAACAGAACAACTGCAGTTTGTACTGTCTGAATTTCTGCCTTTGTTTGGAGGTGAGGGAGGGACTCAGCCCAAACAAAACTGTACAGTATCTCTCCCCTCTCTCTCTCTCCCTCTCCCCCCACACATGTTTACGCTGGATCCTAATCAAAACTCTGGGCCGCCCGCTGATCACTAAAATTAACAGTTTAGTTCTGTCTGTAGGAGTTTTATAATACTGTTGGTTCAACCCCAAGCCCTCCACAATACCTCCACTGTTGAAGCCTTGGCTTTGTTTAGTCAGTGTATTTGTGGGTCATACAAGTTCATTCCAACGCTGTCTTGCTGCTTTGAATTACTTGTAATTTTTAAAGAACTTGCTAGACAGACAAATGCAATTAGCATCATCTGATTGAAAGCAAAATCAAATTTGTCTGGGAATGGACCTCGATTTAGGCCAATTGAACCCACCTGATTAAACTGCCATCACAGATGAATGTTTCTTTGTGACGTTGACACTGCTGCCCCTTGAAACCTTAAAGATTTCTATACAAATGGCAAATGGATTCCTTTATTTGTCAAAGTGACCTAATTGAAAAATTAAACCCAAGACTAATGTTGTACTGGTGTTTTCAACAGTCCTCTTAGTGAGTTATTGAACATTTTTATGAAACATACAGATTCTCTTGTAAATATTAGTTTCATGTACCTGTGTACCTACTGTGAAATTTGAATGATAAATGCATCAACTTATTTTTGTATTTTTGTACTGTCGTTTTCAACTCAACATAAAGTATAATATTTTAATGCCTCTTCTTTCTTTTTCAACATCCCTGAAGAATTACTGGTTACAATATATCTCCATAGCTAAATATTGTGATGTGCAATGTGCTTATCCAAACATACATCCCAAGTAACTTGCATTGGTTATCCGCATTGTATCAGGGCAGATTTAATATTCACAGTAAACTGTAATTTTCGAACTTTTGGAATTCAAAAAATGATAGTAGTACAGTAGTACTACAGACTACAGACTTTGTAGTACAGTAAAAAAAAAACACTGTGGTTGCCACTTCATATCACCCAAATGTGGTCATGGTTATGTTCACGTACCACAAGGAGAACCGAACAGTTCTTGCTCTCATACTGGGGTGGTAGGTAGGGCTCCAGCGACAGATATATTACGGTGCTTCAGCCAGGCAGTCAGGCTATGCGTGCAATAGTTGGCCCTCCTGTCTGACAGGCCTCTCCTAGGCCTCATAAGAGAGGCAGTAGAGAATCAAAGCCAGGCTGAGCAGCTTTTCTGCCCCCTATCCCATGGGATATCCCCCTGCTCTGGGTGAGGTGGGAGTAGTGGTAAGTTGAGGGAAGGAGGGTGAAGGAATTGAGGGATAAATAGGAGCAGGGGCCTGACTCACTTTCCTGTGTGAAGTACCTCCCTTGTTTTTTCTCTCTCTGTCTCTCTCTCTCTCTCTCTCTCTCTCACTCCTGCACTGAGCTAATGCAGCAGCATCTGGTTCAACTTTAGAGAGATGTTTATATTCCGATCCAAGCACCCTTTTATTACATTAGATGTTTTGTTTGTTCGAAAAGGGCAAATAACCATGCCACTGAGAGCCTGTTGTTTTGCCCTGAGACACAATACACAAAATCTTCTTTTTCTTTTTTTTTTCTTTTTTTAAGTGATGTTCTTTTTTTGATTTTTCTATGGTTTTCAAATTAAATCATACGACGTTGATTGACCTGGAGGAATTTGTTATGACACTTTTACACAACAGTTCCAAGCACTGGCACACAAACATATTGGTCAGATCTTGTCATCAAGCACACAGACATGACCTCATTGTGGTCCAATGGAGTTGCTTTTGTTTGAGTAAACGGAGGCTTCCGTACCTCAATGAAGCCCTTACGCCAGCTCGGTTTCATCTCATAGAGAATAATATGTAGTAAATATATTCTAGATATTATCTCTACAACTAGACTGCCTAATCTACGTTTCAATATGTCAAATGTGTGGGAAAATATTATTGCTCAAGGCAGTGTTTCCCATACCTTTACAGAGTATGAGCCGTCTATAAATATTTTCATGACCCACACAATAAACTCACTAAACCACTGTCTCTGACCATGGTTTACAAAGTGGCAACCCAAGAGGAATTTGCAGTCAACATATCTTAAAATGGTTGTGGTATTCAATAAAAACAGAAGATCGGAAAAAAAAAAAGAATGAAACAATGATGTTCATACATTTTAAGTGTCCTGTAGGCTCACTCGTTTTAGTCATCGTGACTTTGTCAGACCTTCAACAGGAACAACCTAATCCCAGTAAACTGTATATCATTACAACACAGCTGTCTGACTCACATCGGATATGATGCTCCCCTTGTCACACAGGGGAGGTAGTAACATAACTACAGGGTAAATGTAGTATGATGTATAAGTGCTCTAATTATACACGAGACCTCAGAAATTCTTTGCAGACTATGCTCTAGATTGCAATGTTTTTTCTGCACATAATGGGGTGTTGTTTGGGCAATTAGCTGTCAGCTTCACTTCCTGAATGAATGGAATGAGACTGTGCCTGTCTGTGTGTGTGCGTGTGTGTGTGTGTGTGTGTGTGTGTGTGTGCTTGTATACATCTGTATGGGTGTATGGGTGTGGTTATATCTTTAGCCCTCCTGTGGATGAACCATGCACCTATTTGTTTGTGTTCCTGGAGCCCACCTGTTGTGAACATGGGATCAAATACGCACATTGCATCATAACCTCCAGATGAGTCGCTTATATCCCAACAAACACATGGGGTTGTAATCTGAGGCACGCACTGACGTTTTAGAGATGTGTGATCATTGTGCTTTTACGACACGTCTTTCTCAACGCAAAATATCCACATGGTGTATCCTTTCCTCCGAAGTGCCTTACAACTTCCAGTAAGTTAACAGCCAGCAGTTAGATCTGCACTGATTTTGTGTTGAAACCGGGCACTGCGAGAGACCACCCACTCACTGAATCACGCCACTACATTGTAAACAGCTCCTTCCCACACAGCTGAAACTAATAGATATCAGATCTATCACTCCATTAGAACATATCTGTGTAAGACGTTATTTCCCGGACATACTTTATTTCATGACATGTCATTCAGTTGTATAAAACCTTCCATATGAACATTTTATTTAACTTGATTTATCATCATCATGCTGTCACAACAGGCTATAAAATTTAAAGACAGCCCTATTTCTTGTAGTTTACTACATACAACTACAGTGATTAAGGATTCCTGACAAATGATAATGTATCCGTGGTCATCTTTATGATCTCTGACTTTAGAATCTGCAAATTTACTAGGGACATTTTGACTATTGACTATTTTGACTACGGTTCTGGTAAATAAACGTCCATTTAACACCCCACTCTTTGGACTGGATTCACTCGACAATATCTTTTGATTAGATAATATCATGTTCAGAAAAGAAGATTTAACCACCTAGATCTTGCATTATAGGCCTGATTGTCATCAAATGAAGCTTTTAGCAACGTTTAAAACGTTATGTCAGAGTTGTTACCAAAGGCTGTCCAAGAGCACATGGAAAAATATACCTGAAAGCTGCACTTGACACCAATATTGATATTTAATTATTTAAAATAAAAATTTCATCCATTTTTATGAGGAAAGATTATTTTATCACAACATTTCAAACAGTTGTGGAGTCCACAATGAACGACTACTATTCCTTATTGAGTTGCTAAGGATCAGGTCATCAACAAAAGAGGTCAGCAGGAAGTTGCACAAATGCTAATTGTCTCCAATTAGGCCTGCAAAATTGTTTTATTTCCTGGTTGTGTCTTCTGGGACAGCCTCTCTGCTGGGTCTGGGTGTGTGTGTGGTCTGACCCATATGTAGTACATCTAGCAGCAGGACAGGGTATTGGAAATACAACATAATGTACTGTAAGGTTTGTGAAATATGTAAAATATTTGACATTTAACTGTGATTAACCAAATTCGGCATGGTGTTTATTGAAAGCTGAAGTGAGCTGAAGTAAGAATCCCCAGTGGTCTGGACCAGATTTGTGCTGGGGTACATTATGATAATTCTGCCCTGGCTTTGTGATGACAAGGTCACTGAATTAAATGTGGTGTGAGTACATGTTGAAATACTAAGCTGCATAACTGAGAAAATGTCAATGAAGTGAGATAATTAGGCTCGCTAAGTTCCCAAACTTGTTGACTTATGCAATTTGAGGCTTGGGAACATACCAGGCCATGACCACAATTTCACATCAAATTTCCAGGTGGCTCTTGCATAGACATATGCAGTAACACAATTTTGAGTGTTGGCCCAGTCGAGTGCCCAAATATCTGCTTCTTTATCACAGAAAGTTGGTTGTGGTCTCTTACAGCAATCATGCCCTGCAGTTTGACAAGTGCAAATTCAGCAAAGATTTGAGTGCAAACACTGCATTGATTCAGATTTCATTGCAATTTTCATTCTCAGTACCAGCAGGTTATTAACTATAATAGCCTACAAGACACACAGCCAATATACCACCAATGAACTCAGGGGGTCCATATGGTACCTATTTCTCTAGGCTACAGTTTTGCACATTTTGTAAACAGAGTGATGGTCAGTTTTAGATTAGGGGACTGTCTGTGTGCTGTGATTAGCTCCAGTGTTGCGGCAACAATAGTAGAGACAGACATTAAGCCCTGCGAGCAAACAAACAAACACACACACACACACACACACACACACGCACACACACACACACACACACAATGAAACTGTCTTCCTCACCATTTCTGCACTAGGGTGCACTCATTTTCACTCTCTTTTTTTGCTGCAATCCATCATCACAAAGCCCATTTAAGATATCTTCTCTAAGTAGCAAATAGCACATTTGATAAGAATCAGACTCTAATACAGTCCACAGCCACCATTCTTCAGTCAGATTCCAAATCAGAATCAGATTCACAACAAAATCAGCCATGTAGAATCAGACAGAGTGTGAAATCAGTGAAAAAGAACTAGAATAAAATTTATCATTGAAATACTGTGCTGGATTGATGCTTTAAATCTTTATTTTGAACTGTATATCCAGCCAACTAGTTGTTTGGCGAGCAGCTATGTGATTAAATTTCTATGTTGAAGTGAATGGAGTCACAGAACACTGGTTAGATGCATGATCAGTTCAGTGAAACAACGAACAAGTAAACTATCCTTACAAAAACCAGATAAAATCCAAATCCCTGGCGTATTAAAAGGTCATCTGTAGTGAGTGACCACAAACACTTTAGTATAACAAAGAACATTGGACTAGCTGGTAATTGTGCACATATGTTCCTCCAGCAACATCTATATTTTGTTAGGTGCTTAGTGACGTAATTACAAACACTAATGTACCAATGCAGAAACTTTTTTTTTTCCTTGTCTGTGACACAGTGCCTGATCACAAGCAGAGTGGAAAAACACTGTGAACTGGACACACCATCCAAAAGGAGAAGGGCACCTACTGTGTTTGAAATTGTAGTATACATCATGATGTGTCGACGGCGTTTTATGTTTATTTTCTTGAGAACAACTCTTTCCATCACTAATATACATCTTTACAGTTTTCTTGCTCTCGCTCCGGGGATTTAACAGTAAGTGTGAGTGTATATATGTGTGTGTGTGTTTGTGTGATGCTCAGTTCTTGTGACGCGTGACCTTAGCCAGAGCGTGTCTAGAGGGAGAGAGACTCCTCGATGGGTGGGACTGAAAACAAGTGACGCATGACTAAGAGGCCCAGGAAGTTCCAGCAGGCAGCTGTTATTGCTTTGTGTGTTGCGTGCGCGTGTGTGTGTGTGTGTGTGTGTGTTATCTGGGGGCCCAGCAGAACTGTGTAGGGCATTCCAGGCTGCAGCGTCTGGAACTGCTCCGTAGGGTGACAGAAGCAGCAGCGTCCTTTGCTGCATCTCTGCCTCGGCCGCCACGCTTTAGTGTCCCTCATGTCTTGTGTAATAAAAACTGAAGTATAAACTGTAATAAAATTAGGGCAAGAGCATTAACAAATATGTATGTAAATGTAATAGTAAATATCTCTTATCAGAAATATCTGTAATTCCTTGTGTTTGTATGTGTGTGCGTGTATGTTTGTGTAGTTTGATATAGTTCTCTAATGTGGTAATCCTGCAATGAAATAATACATATTAAGTGGTACAGTATCCTCTGTGTTAAACTGTCTCATTCACATTACAAAGAGAAGCCCTTCGGAAACCTGACAGAGCGTAGCATTGTGCCTACTTAGTAATAGTGTCATTGAAAGTAGGAACAAAATCCCAAGAACTTCTTTGGTGGGCATTGTTTATGGTCAACATGTTACAAGATTAGCAGTGACCTGAACGACACAATGTGGAAGTTACTCAGTCTGGTAGACTTGTTTTCTGCTGCTCAAATGACCTGTCTCTGACCCTCGTGTGCCTCACAGTCACTCACTCCCGAGATTGCAACAATGAACATTCAACCGGGACGGTGGTGACGCATTGAGTGCAGAGAGACAATAGCTTACCTCAGCTAGGCAGACATAGCAAACCTCAGTGCTATCAGACCCCCTCTAATCTCAGCCCATGGGACAGCCGTGTCTCTCCTGCTCCCACACGGCCCAGATCAGACACAACATGGGGTTGGACGATGTTAGGACATAACTAGGTTACAATGCGGCCCCTACTTTGAGGAAACATTCAACATCGTTGTAACTAATCATATCTATTCTCTGTACCAGGTTGGAAAAGTAATCAGTTGTGGCCCAAAAAAATGCACACATTTTATCATTAGTTCAGTGATAAAATATAAGAACACTTTTGTGCATAATGGTGACCTTCAGGATATTTATATTTACCCACTGAGATGCTGGCAATGTGTAACACGTAACCTATTTCCTCCAACTCAATAGGCCAAAAGAAAACCTTAGTGTTTTGCCAAATTGGTACCCTCCTGTTATTCATTTTCTAATGCACCCTGTCTTTGTTCAGTTCTATAACCATAGGAGGTTAGTTACAGACGTCCGTGTTAAAAAATAAAGTCTAGGGCTATTCTGCTCAGAAGCATGAAATTATACATCAAATCAGGCCAGACGGCTTGGGAGCTCTGATTGGCTGTTGAAGAAGGCAGATGGGAACTCCTACTTACTCTCAACATGTGGTGTTAAGTACTAGAGATATTTCTCAAGGTAGCACAGCAAACTCAATACCCCTGCACACTGGAGGCATATCTTACAAACCTGCCACAGCCACCCATAAATCAGCACTACTATTCCCACCTGAAGATAACATTAAAGCTACCTGTGACAAAGTAAAATAAAGAAGTTTAGTGTAGTGAATAAAAACAGACCTGAAGCCATTTCTAGCTATAATCAATCTCCACCAGCTTGATTGCTACCTCAGGTTCACCAGTAAGACCTTGCTGATGTCCATGCAACCAAATATGATGTATTTCCAATGTTAATAACAGACAAAATATTCAAAGATTTATTTCTACAGATTTAAAAAGTTTAATTGATATTCAAGATTAAAAACTTAATCTATTGTTGGAAACAAGAAATAAAGATCCATTTTTGACTTGCATGGCTCATAAAATACATAAATTGCTATCTGACCGATAACAAAACCCAGGACTGGTTTTCACATAGCTGCTAAAATGTAATATGTCATTTTAGGATGAATAGGCAGAGCCGGGGGCCCTGAATCTGCTCTCATAAGGCATCAACTCAGAGGACAAGTGCATTGCAATGGGATGCATGTGTGGTGGTCAGTGAAATGGATTTGTGGGTAGATATTAGTCTTGACCAGTCTGTCATAATAAATAAAAAATAAGATTTTGTTCCATACTGGCCATTTTCCATGAGCACTGGAGGATGGGGACCAATGTGCAATTTACCCAATGCATGATCATTTAGACCCACAACATGATGAGGAAATTAAAGGCAAAAATTGAAGAAAACAAACGGCAGAGAGTGTGCTGCATTCTAAGCAGATGAGCCACAACCCACAGGACATTCTGTGGAATATACAGGACATCACTTGATACACAAAGGCCCCACCATGTGGCAATATTGTATAACGCAGAAATAAAATAGATTAGCCTACTACTTAAGTATTTGTTTTCTCCAAATGCAAGGGAATACTTGCATACTTACAACTACACTTTCTCTAAGCTCCTACACATATTTCTACAAATTAGTAACAACTAGCAAATTTAGCAGTCCCAATTTAATACAAATAACCTTTTTAAAAGTGTTTTTATAGTTATAATAAAATGCAGTAGTATCCTCTAGTGTCACATTTACGGTCCAGATAACAATTGTCAAAGAACTGATCTCATCTCATAGCCTAGGCCCCAGAGTGACCTCATTCAAAGGTAGTCATACACGGTAGTCTAGCATTCTAGTGAGAACATACCTAGTGGGAATATTGTCCTTTTCCGCGCACCGTAGACGTTTTGCCTCAACTGGTTTTAGTTAAAGATGGCTGAAGCACCTCCATGGCCCAGCCGGTTCTTCTGTCACAGATGTTCAGCAGAGATTAGCCCTCGTCTCCCCGTAAGTAACATAGACACCAAGTAAGGACCGACACAATGCGACCAGAGACAAACAAGATATATTGCAGTTCTTGTACAAGTCGAGCATTGTAGCTAACAGTTAGCCAGCTAACGTCAGCTAGCTCCTACGAGTCTAGTATGTTCTATAACGCTAACACTATCTAACGTTAGCTAGTTAGCAAAGTAGCTGGGCCATCACTGTTTCAAATCTGCTTAGCCTAGGAACTCTGCCGCACATGAGTGGTAGACTCGTCATAGTTTACTTCACAGCATAACGTTATCAAATTGTTCAAATGTGCGCACTTCATTTGTTGTTTTTACGAGGTGGGGCTACAGTTATATTCGAGGCACAAAGGCTCTTGTATTAATATTACCTGTAGCACTGGATCTAATTGGTGTGTATTGATCAGACATGCAGTTTTTGTGAGACATTGCAGCATAACTTGGAAACATTAGTCCGTCATTGACTTCAATGTAGCTGCCTTTGCAGAATGATCCTACAGTAATGCAGCAACAATACCACTCTACATTCTTTCTTGCTTTGCTATTCAGTAAGTCACCCCATTACCATGCCAGTCACAGGCTGGAATGATCTGTCATAGAATAGAAAAAGGTGTCCCTCACAATGGGTAAGATCAGCCATAGGTTTCCCCAGGTTGCTGGTAATAACATGAGGTCTGAATTTAGCCCAAGGTAGAATTGGATGGTGGCAGTTGATTTAATTATTTTTGTAGAAAACCTTGTAACCTTGTACAAGTAACCTTGTATCGACACTGGCTTAACCTTTTCAGTGTATGAAGGTATCAGGTGTGGTAAATAAAAACCTCAACTGCAATATTAAGTTCTGCAGTGCAATTTCTAAATCACAAGAGTGCAATTTTTTTTTACATCAGATTTGTTTTTTAATTGTATTCCCACAGAGAATAAGCATTAGCAAGATTTGTAAAGATTGACAGCCCCGATAATGGTAAGCTTACTCTGTTGGATTCTGGTGTTTTTGTTTGCAGGACTACACATGTCCAAGGTGTGAGTCAGGTTTCATCGAGGAACTGCTGGAGGAGAGAAGGTGTGTTTAAAGCTAATTTACTGAAGCCAGCTCCCCTCACCAATTTATCATGTTCTCCTCCATTTGTAATTACTATGCAATTATACACACTGAGAGATTAAATATAAAATGTCTGTCAACTCATCTTTTAAGGATCATGATGTGACATCAATTTAAAATCCATAAAATCAGTCCTAACAGGAATGAGCCTAGGATTAACTTTTGAACTATTTGTCCCCTGTTTAGTTCTGACAATGGCTCCATGTCCTCCATCTCCAGTGGGGACCAGAACCAGCAACCGTTTGAGGTTTTTGATATCTCTTATACACACACACACACACACACCGCTGTCTTCACAAACACTGCTACATAATGTTGTCAGTATTTCCCCAAATGGTTTCCATTGACATTTTTGCTGATTTGGATTTTTGTTAAGGAAAAAAAGGGACATGCTGTGCATGATTCATGACACATTTTGAAAGCCAGTTTTGGTTTTCTCCTTCCACATGTACAATCATTAGCCTCTGCAGTAATTTTGTTGGCATCAAATGAGTAAGTTGACTTTGTCTGATTGCTGAGGAATAATATACAGTACCAGTCAAAAGTTTGGACACACCTACTCATTCAAGCGTTTTTCTTTATCTGTACTATTTTCTACATTGTAGAACAATACTGAAGACATCAAAACTATGAAATAATACATGGAATTATGTAGTACACAAAAAATTGTAAAAAAAACCCAACAAAATATGTTTCATATGATGACAGCTTTGCACGCTATCGGCATTATCTTAATCAGCTTCATGAGGTAGTCACCTGGAATGATTTTCAATTAACAGATGTGCCTTGTCAAAAGTTAATTAGTGGAATTTCTTACCTTCTTAATGCGACCATCAGTTGTGTTGTGCCGAGGTAGTGTCCTATACAGTAACTAGCCCTATTCAACTACTGTAGTAATCCATATTATGGCAAGAACCGCTCAACTAAGTAAAGAGAAACAACAGTCCATCATTACTTTAAGACATGAAGGTCAGTCAATCTGGAAAATTTCAAGAACTTTGAATGTACAAGTACCAGTCAAAAGTTTGGACACACTTTCTCATTCAAGCGAATGGGACGGTGTGTCCAAAGTTTTGACTGGTAGTTTAAATGGGTTTAATATGTATGTAAGAGCTGTCAGGTCATGGAATATGAGGCCTTTTCATTGCAAAATACAAAGGCTCGGATGATCGTGCTATCTTGGTAAACAAGAAAGTATGTCATCGTGCATTCTGGAACCCTTCCATTTGGGTAAAAATTAACCTGACACTTGACTTAACCCTCTAGCATGTTCTATTGATGATAAATAGTTGTGGTTATCTGTAGACTGTGGAAAAGACACCACGCTGTACTGTTTTCTACTATTTAGATTACAACACCCAAGTCAATTTGCATGCTTTTATCTTTTGTGTCTCAGAATGTGGACCAGCACTTGTTTACATTCCCTTCGGGCTATGGCCAGTTTGCCCTCGGCGTGTTTGACGACAGTTTTGACTTGGGAGCTGGGCTGGGAACGGAGGACAATCGCGACGCCGAAAACCGGCGGGAAAGGGAGATGGCGTCACGGCAGCGTTATGGCGCCAGGCAACCCAGGGGTCGTCATGGTTCCCGACGGCAAGTGGGGAGGCACGAGGGAGTACCCACTTTAGAAGGGTAAGGAGCATGATCGGTGACTTGTGAGACCTTCCTTAATTTTCACCCTCCTCTGATTAATGTGATGTATCACCAGTTCATAGTTCTCAGTTTTTAGTTTTTTTACCCTTTAAGACTCTAATTGCACATCCTCTATACACACAGAGTGAAGTTTTATTTCTCCTCCTAATACAGATGTTTCATAGCTGTATGTTCTGTTCTCTTACATAGAATCATCCAGCAGTTAGTGAATGGAATAATTGCTCCAACTGCAATGCCAAATATTGGTGTTGGACCCTGGTAAGTATCTGCAAAAAGAGCATTAATAACTTTTAAAGGAAACCAATGAAAACATGAATATGTTTGCTTTCTGCGAGTCTTTGTTCTAATGTTAAATTATCCTTTTGAAAGGGGCGTTCTTCACTCAAATCCTATGGATTATGCCTGGGGTGCTAACGGGCTAGATGCCATTATAACACAGGTATATGCTTTCAGATATATAAATATTTTTGACATTGTGTCACAATATTTATGGTCAGTCTGTAACATGTACACATGATTTTCATTCCATTTTATTTCCTCTCTAGTTATTAAACCAGTTTGAGAACACAGGGCCACCACCTGCTGACAGGGATAAAATAAAAAGCCTCCCTACAGTACAAGTCACAGAAGAGCATGTTGGTGAGAAACCTTGAACATCATGCTCAAATCGCTGCACATTGTGGCCACTTAAAACTGTGGTTATAAGAAGTGGAGACAGTCTTGGTTACTGTGGAAATCCCTCATGCTTCTTGAGAGCTTTGGTGTCTTTTTTTTCTTTTTTTTTTACCAATTATTATTTAAATACATTAACATATTTAACTTCTCTATTTTTCAGCCTCAGGTCTAGAATGTCCAGTGTGTAAAGAAGATTATAGTGCTGGGGAAAACGTCAGGCAGCTTCCATGCAATCACATGTTCCACAACGACTGTATAGTACCCTGGCTGGAACAGGTAAGAGACATCTTTCCACTAAACCAGTCATTGCTCATATAATGACTCTAATAATATAATAATTTTCTGTAATTACACTAAAAACAGATTCATATTTTTAACCTCTGCATTTCTCCAGCATGACACGTGTCCAGTGTGCAGGAAAAGCTTGAGTGGACAGAACACAGCAATGAACCCTCCAGAACTATCAGGGATGAACTTTACCTCCTCTTCTTCCTCTTCCTCTTCCTCAACCCCTCCATCCTCGAGCTCAACCAGCAATGAGAACTCAGCAGATAACTCATAAAATTAAAAAAAAAAAAAAAAACATTCCTCCATCTCACCCCATGAGCTCCTAGGCTACGCCAGAGTGGTGGCCTCCGATCTCTCCCTAGCATAAGGTGGGGAACTGGGTGCAACCGTTGCCCCACCAGGAGTGCTCAAGCCAGATTCAGGAGTGAAGTGATATTTAGGATGGATGTGTTTCTTCCCCTCCTGTTGCTCCCTAAGACATCAGGGACCTGGTGCAAGGGAAGGGCGGAGGTCTGGATTGGGCCTCCGTTCTCGGAGGATGTGGAAAAGGACAGGAACCTCAGGAGACTCTGTCTGCCTGTATCACCTCATACAAAAAGAGAAAACCAAGGAAGCCAAAGTCGGAAGACGTGACAACAGGACAAAGTTGCTGTTTTTTTTTTTTTTTCCTCCAGAGTTGTATGATTTAAAATGAAACACTTAAGATAGTGAAGGAGAAAAAAGTATAGATTTATTCTTTTTATAAGTAGCATCCATATCCAGACAGGTAAAATGATTATTTAAGTGCAGTTTAATTGTGCATTTACATTTTTCCCTGATTTGGATGGATATGACATTAAATATTTTGTTCGCCAAACAGAATTACAATAGCCTATATTACTATTATTAGCTTATATTATCTAAGGGTCCACCAATTGGTTTGACATTACCTGACACTGCACAGGTATAATTGTTTTGCACTTGAAATGGTGACATTGTTTGAGTAATGACTTGGATGCTCATATCACTGAATTACCTACAAAGGGATTTTTCAATATATTTTATCTGCTATTCTAAATTTGAATCAGCTTTTCGTATTGTTATTATTACACAGGATCAGAACATTTAAGTGCATTTGGCTTTTAACTTATAAGTTAATTAAATGTTTTTTCTAAAGTTGCAAGTAGATACTTAAGTTGCAGTTGGATTATGTACAAAATGCATAAAACAAAGTTGTGTTAAAATAAAGATATTTGGGTGCTACCACTCAATATTACATGTGATTCTTACTGTGTAGTGTTGATTTATTTCATTAATCTAAGTTTTAACAAGTCAACAAGACATTAAACCCAGGGAATAGGGAAACTGAGTTCTGAGCAATGTTTATCCTTTTTGTTAATTCGTCTTTGTTGAGAGATGTCAAATTGTGGATTGCAATACTTTAATACCATATACCCTTATAATCTAGTTCTGCTTTTACTTTGGTATAAAAACATTTGATTAAAAAACAAAAAATTAACTTGTGTCATTAAATTAATTTCTCAGGTATATCAACAGAAAACTTGGTGCAGTCTACTTTTCACACCGATCGTAATGCTGTCATTAGACACTAGATGGGAGTGTGAAGTATTAGTATTATAACTAACAGGACTTCAGTTATGATCTGTTTTCCAGTACAGCACATAACGGCTATTATTACACAATGTCGTTTTCAATTGTATAGTATCCTGCGGAAAACCAAGCCCTATTAGGCTGCTATGAACATGGAAAGAAAAACTATTGTTATGCCAGAGGAGCAAGTGATATTCCCTGTGGTGCTGTGACCCATGTTATCACGTATCATGGCCTCTGAAGACAAGCTCATAGATTTCCAGAAGGAAACACAACGTCATTGGCTATCATTCCTGTAGATTAGTTCAATTCACAGTTTATTTTACGGAATTATTATTGTGGGATTTTTTGCTTGTATTTTTAATGTTAGGCCTAGCGTATGATGAACACAGCCTATCGGTAAATTATATCCTTTGCTTCCCAAATGTTACAATAATAGAGGAATACATCTGGTTCACGTTATAGCCTCTTTATACCAGAGTATGTCCGATTTGACTTCCCATGCATTCTTTACATCGAATCCTTTATCGTGTATGTTCATTTTCTGAATTTTAGTAAACACTCCAAGCAGTTGCGTGCGCCTTGGAGCAGAACAATGTAAAAAAAAAAGCAAAAAAAAAAAAGCATAATCCTTCCTTTACAGGACGTGATACAGGACGTGGTCACGCCCAAAAATAAAACGTCGTGTACGTGCGGGTTCACGGCATGCGCGCGATCAGGTGCAACTAGAGGACGACTAAATCAGTCGGTGGTAGTTTCAGCGTCGACAGTCTGAGGCGGCTACGGGGGGTTTTATTCGACGAATTGTGGGCAAATTTGAGTAGCATATCAAGTATTAAGGATAAGGTGTTGAATAAATTATTGATCATGAAGCTGCTTTGGGGTTTCAGCGCCCTTGTCTTGTGCTTTTGCCGAGCCAGTGCCTCGACAGGTAAGAATTTATGTTAGCCATGTTGTTTGGAGATGCATACTGCCCTGGATAGGGACAGTTAACAAACAATTCATTCTGTGTGTTTGGTTAACGTTGATCTGGTTAACTTACATCAATATATGTACAGTATTTTAATGGCAGATGGTTTAAATAATTCAGACTTTAATCAAGGCTAGGCAGAAACAGCTAATGGGGAAGGCTTATAGCTAGCTACACATAGGCACATTTACATTCACACAACCTTTAAACCGTTCTTACCTTTCTAAACCTTTTTAGAGCTCTAACTGTTATCCGTTTCAGGAGTTGGCTAGCACCAATCCTTGATTTTATTGATTGATTTCGCTGAACCTTCCATTTTTTTCAAGTCTTACTGATAGGGACGTTGGTGTTTTCTTGGTTCCTTGGATGGTTCTTTAGCCGTTTATTAGTGGACCTACTTGCAGTAAATGCACTGACGTTACTACTCTCACATATATGTATATTGTTATTATTATTCAACATACCTTCAGTAATCCCTACTCCTTCCGCACTACGTAGATATGATGAAATACAAAGAAACGAGCCGCTGTTACTTTGTAGAAGGTTACCATTAACGGTTTTCGAAATATTCAACTTTTAGTGTCAAAATTTCCCTCATAGGAATACATTGCGAGATGTTCAGTTGCTTCATATCGACATATTATACACTAAATGTTGAGACTTTTCACACTGTCACTCGCATGTAAATATATAAGCTACCATTTATAGTTTTTGAGATATTCTTGTTACTAATGTCTCCTTAGCCATTTGATCAGCCATCGTTTCCTATCATATGACCTGATGATATTGAGTGATTTAGCAAATCGAGTCATCGTTCCTTCGAGGTGGATTCACACGTTACCCAATACAGTTGTTTGCTTGCTATGTTTGACAAAAACAGTCAGCTGCCTTTAATTAAGTGGGCCTATCCGCCTATGTGATGTTTGTCAGCTATCTTCTAGCTAACCATTACAATAGAGTTAAATATTATTTTTTCATTATTTTGAAGTTGTAATCCTAGCCTATTATAGTATCACTATACTGAAGGTAGTCCTGTTGCTGCTGGTTAGCCATTGATTGGAAGCTAATGTTTTCCAGCCGGTGCAAACCAGTTTGCTTTACCGAATCAGTAACTGAGAGGCCACTAGCTAGCACTCTAGCTCGCTAGCCATACATTCTTACCTCGATATGACGAATTGGCTGTCATTTGGCTTTAAGAGCTAACTTTTATTCATGTTTGTCCCGTTGAGTACATAATCATCATAAATATTTGTCTTGTCTGTTGGCTAAGTATGTCTTGTAAATACTGTCATACCATTTCCATGGTAAATTTTCTGGTGAAAGAACGCTTCAGTCATCAATGACTCACATGTCTTCAGTGAACAGTTATTAGTCCAAACGTAGATACAACTGGGAATTAGTTGGGAAGCATATTCAGACTTCGATATGCCTCTTTATGGATGTCCAATG
>OMKK01014148.1:11881-23109 GCA_900302305.1 Polymixia japonica | reverse complement strand
TGTTACATTGCTCTGAAACAAATGTATTTACAAATAAACAATCTAATGCTTTTATTTGTCATACAGGAAAGTTTGTCTCTGTGGAGAATGCAGGTCGCTGCAGATTACCTTTAATTTCATTATGTTGCTCCTGTACAAGTGCTGCTTTTTCTATTTAAGAGTGGGGATTATGTTGACATTCTAAGTCTGGAGCCTCAATAACAGCAGTCCATATATTATGCAACCAACAACTCATTGGCTAATTCAGTACAATCATTGTTGCTATATAGATATGTATTCAGCTGAGTGATGGGATTTTAATCAGCCTTGTCTGTCAGTCTTTAGTAATATGTGCCTTTTACTTTGCAACGTTCCCCGTTACAAGGGTTAGGGTGGCATGAGTCCTGTAGAGGACAAGTGTCAGAACAAATGCCAGCAACTAGAATGCCCTGGAAGACCCCACAGTCACTCTCAAACACACATGCAGGCACCCCCACATGCTGTAGGACCTTTCCAGCTTTGGAAATGTCAGCTCTGGAGTAGATCAGGAGTAAAATTAGATTTCCCTGGAGTTCCAACTGCTTCTCTAACATAACTTTGGTCTGGAAAGTGGGTTATTGTGAAACAAGCAGTTGGGGAAGGTCTATATCTCTTTTGGTTGAACAAGGTCAGGAAATGCCCATATTCAAACATTTGTAGTGCAAATGAGTATAATATACAATAGTTAAGACCCTATAATGTTGTAAATGGTGAAGTGTATGGAGTAATTTTGGCTTTTACCTCTTTTGCAGTTACAACTACTAAAGCTGTTCTCATTTAGATAAACCTTTTATTATAAAAGTAAAGTATATATTCTAAGCTGTTTATTCTTGACTTAACTTCCAATTGTGATAGCCCACCAGTATTGAATAAATACAAAGAAGAAACTGGGATGTTTGCTCATATTCTGCTTGTCTTGCAATTAGAGATATACTATAAGAATGTCAAAATGATTTATATATGCAAATAGTGGCAAGTATTTGACTCCATCGGAAATTTCTTATCACCAAGTTTGACCTGAATGTACAGGATTCAAATATAAACTGAAATGTGCTTTTTTCATAATGTCCCTACTTCCTCCTCTGTGTCATTGTTTATTCTTAATGCTGGAAGCCTATGTATCCATGTTCTGTTAGAATAATGTCAGTTACATTGTACTAGCTTTTCCTGTTCAACACGTAACTTTCAGTATACTTTGTTGGTCACATGAATGTTGAACCTGGCCCAGGGGTATCAGGGTGTCACATTTTGTGTACCCTTTGTCTTTTTAAAAGCAGAGGAAATTCCTACTATGACTCTTGGAAACCAGCCAGTTGGTTACAATGAATATACACTATTTCTTTCAAGATAAAGCATGTATTAAGTTTGGCAATACAAAGTTCTCCTTTCTCTATTCCTTAGTGCTTTAGAAATGCCACACTGTTTCCATGTATTTGAAAAAGAATAGGTCTATCTTTCTTCCTCCTGGTAGCCTACCTTTTATGAAGTAGACACTTATTGTTTGGTCATAGTTTAGGCCAGGCATTGGTTGTTTACCATAAGTAAACCTAGAACATGAACTATGAATTTGGTCCTCAGAAAAGGCTGTTGCTTATTCACCATTCAACGCCCTCTCAATTTTTGATACATTTCTTATGTTACTAACATATGGGATTGATTTTCTTTTATACAGTAAATTGCTCGGATAGGAATTCTGTGGTTTACATCCGACCACAATTAAAACTAGCCTAGTCTATATTTGATTGTGAACTTTTTGTACAGCGTGCACTATGAAGGTGACCTTTACAGTGAGGCAACCTTTAGCTAAAAGCGTCACATGATACAGAGGCACATGTACTCACAACAAAGTTCACAAGTCTGTCTGGTTTGACATGGTTTAATTGACTGTCTTGAAAGCAAGTGTTTGGGAAATGGATCTTCTCCAAATACACTAACAAACACACTTTCTCATTGTCTACTTTATTTAGACAGTGTCTAAATGAAGGAATAGGGTGTGTCTGCAGGCCAAAACAATATTTAACCAAACAGGCACCTCATGTCACAGTTTGATCTCCAGGATGCTCTTATCATTGATCCTGTGCTGTCTTTTATGTTAGTGCTGCTGGGGTCCAGCCCAAGTTTTGTTCTGCTGTGTGTTGGTTTAAGATTGTTGATCAGAGTTGATTAGAATGTTGCTACAGGGAACCATCTCAGCATGGTTTTGCCTACAGTTTGATAATGTTATTCTGCTCTGGTCCCACCCGAGTATTAAATCCTCTACAGAATGTCCGCAAAATGAGATTGGGTATTAGCCTAGATTGATACACTAACTGCTGTTGGTTGACACTAGGCCTAACTTTGAAAAACTAATCAGTCTAAAATCCTTGGTTCAGGTCCCAGGTCTTTCACAGGTTTTTGCTTTTTTTGTGAAATCAATTTTCATTTCAATCTCACTTGCTTTGCCTCTTCATACTTCTTTTTCATATTTTATCTCAATAGGTACTACTATTCATTGCACTTTTTTCAATGGAATGCTTTTGACTGCTTTGCATGTTTTTTTAAATTGCTTTTGTTGCATGTTTCATTAGTCTTAATGGGTCAGAGTACCATAAATGAGTACCAAAAACACTCAGATAATTGGGTTAATGTTGCTCTAATCCATTCCCTTTCTATGTGCATATTATTCTCATTTTATATTTCCATGTCATTTTTGTTATGTTAACTTTCTGTTCTTTTTTCTTTCTGCTTTTCTCTTGCATCTATCACTGCATTTATCACCAACCAATCAATTACCAAACCCCAACATATCCAAAATCCATACCCATGCATAACTTAATTAATCAATCTTGATCAATCTTAAACTTCTGTTTATCTCTTTGCGCTGGGCTGACTGTACATGGTGCTCAGCGGGCTTTATCAAGTCTCCCCTGTCCCAGATGAATCTGATCACTGACAGTGCGGAGCTGCATTGTGAGGTGATAGGGAACCCCATTCCCGAGGTTCAGTGGTGGTTTATAGAGGGCGAGGAGCCAAACGAGACCTTCACCCAGCTCTTTGACGGGGCGAGGGGTGACCGTGTGCGACTAAATGCCACATATATCGCACATGCCACTAGCACCATTCACCTCACTAACCTTACTCTTGACGACTCGGGCACGTACGAGTGCCGTGCTTCCAACGACCCCGATCGCAATGAACTGAAGAAGACGCCCAAAATCAAGTGGATCCGCTCGCAGGCAAACATTATTGTGATCGAAAGTGAGTGGTAGAGGTGCAAGGGGAGACTCCAGTCAAAGCTGCCTGGCTGCTGTCTCCCCATTAGTGATGTCCCGGAGGTCCAGCTCCTATTACACTCACCCTCCACGCTCCCTGTACCGCTGCCCTCTCTGTCCTGCCTCACCCAGTGTACACTGTCCCTCTCTTCTCAAGAATTCCAAGCTTGTCCTGTAGTAGAGAGAAAACCCAGTCATGATCCGTGGCCTGGCCTTTCCCTAGACCCGGTTTACCCGACATAGCGCACATCTCCAATCTGATGCCCTTTTTTTTCCCCATGTCAAGCCTGCAAGATGCAAGGTGTTTTTGAATATAATACTGGTCATGAGGTTAGAATCTTGCAAATGGCACCTGCACAAAATTTTAATGTATATACAATGGATGAATTGGTAAATTATGTATGTTAAAAAAAGGGGTCAGATTACTTAATTAGAATGGTTTCTTGTAGATGTCCATTTTGCTGGCTTTTTTCGTCATAGATACGCCTACTAACATTAGCAGTTGATCTGCAAATACCATTCCATACCTCTGTGGTTGCTTCTTCTGCATGCATTTATTGCAAGATCCTTTCCCAATGACCTTGTAGACTACTGAATCTACTAGCTTCCCAATATGAGTCCTGTTTTTCTGGATTTTCTACTTTTCGTAGGGACAGAGCTTCCCATTCGGGTGTAGTACATTTCACCCTTCTTGGAAAGTTCTGTGCCGCTATACCTCCCATGTTTTACTGTTCTCTTGGTTTGGCATTATGAGAAATGATTGTTCAGTTCCCTTCGCATGGTGAGTTATAGATGTTGTTAAGACATACGTAGCCAATTCTTTACTAGGAAATGGTGCAAGACGTGATTGTGATGATAGGTTAGTCATTGTGACTGGTACTTTTGAACCCAGATAATGCCTTGTAGATTGGATTAAGTCCAGACTTTCAATGGGTCTTTTAAGCCATTGAATTCTCAACAATGACCTAAGACTGGAAAAGAAAATTGCACATACTATATTAACAATTTAGCGTGTGAAGTGTATTATGCCATTTATTGATGTCTAAAATTACAAAAGGGGTGTTTAGAAGATTTCTAAGTTGAAAATTTGATTAAAAGATGAATGATTTATTATTTCCCCCCCCTTTGCTCTGCAGCGCCTAACATCATTGCTGAACCATCTGAGGTCACCAACCAGACTTCTGCTGTGCTCAGCTGCAACCTGACGGCATCCAGCCTTCCCATCAAGGGCTCCCACTGGCTCCACAATGGCAAAGTCCTTGAAGATTCCAAGTCCACTTCAGACAATCCATACACTACGCTTCGGTGAGTAGCTAGATAATCCCTATGTGATCCCAGCCAAGTGTGCCATATGGGCAAACCTTCCTAGCAGTTATTTATATGGATCGATAAAGATGCTTGCTTATAAACGGTAGTGTATCAATCATTTGTCCTGAAACCAGACAGACATGTTATTTGTAATTGCCAACCAGAAAAGGAAGTAGCAGATGTCACTCTCTGACAACCCTGTTGACATTTCAGTATTTGGCTAACAATGGGCTACGGGCAGTACTCTGTGAATGACGCATACCAGACCTTACATAAAGCAGCACCCAACACATGGGAGCTGTGTGCACTCTGCCTGCCTCTCTTTTCCATTTCTGTCTCCTACTTTGCCTTGCTTACTCCTGCGCTCATTCACTGTCATTCTCTCCCTTTCTCGCTCTGTAACTCCTCTGCTGTCTCTCTCTATCCTCTGTGTTCCCCCCCCCCTTCTCCCTCCCCTGGCTGCCTCCATTAGTAGTACTGCTGGGGGCGCTGCTCAGGCATTCAATGCCACCGAGTAGCGGAGAGATGGACTGTGCAGCTTTGCCGGTAGCCTTGGCAGTGGGTACATGCGCCCTAATAGTCTGCTCAGTTGCTCTGACCTCAATTCACCATCAGACAAGACAGAGCGGGCAAGACTGTGTGGAACAGCAGCACCAAACAAAATTGTGGTTGTTATTACCAGGGGGAACTTGAAATACTTAGACAGCCAGCTTTATTTTTACCCTCAGCCTTGAGCATAAACAGGGTGCCATTCATGATTCGTTGCTTAAGTGTTGTAGGAAAACCAGTAACTGTCATTATAGCAGTATAGTGGCTTGGGCAGAATGTTTTAGGAGTGACTGCTTTCAGGAAAATAAATGATAATTATCTGCATAAGTGAGTTTTTCCAAACACTTTAGAGCTCACCATGGTTCTCTTTCTATAGTTTGGATAAGATCAGCCCCAATTCTGGTGGAAAGTACGAATGTGTGTTCCTGACTGAGCCAGTAGTGCAGCAGACAATTGAAGTCAAAAGTAAGTAATTCTCAGATTTCTTTTAATCCGAATTCTGCAAATTCGTATTCCTAATTGGAATGTTTGTGTTTCTCTTTCATGATGTAGCGACTCCCCATGTTGCTGCCTACAAACATTCTGAGCATGGCAACGAGAACGACAAGGCTTTGATGGTCTGTGTGAGCCACGGGTACCCGCTGCCCACTAACTGGAACTGGTTGAAATTGGGGGCAGATGGCAGCCAAGTGGTATGCTTCTCTCTAGCTCATGATATACATATTGGCTTTCACACAATATGTTTTTGGTGTCACAGTTCTGTGACAGAGCCACCACATTAAATACAGTATTTCGCTCGATATTCAATTTGTGATGGTTGGCTAGTGGTGAAAAAGAAAAGTTGAAATAAAGCCGAAAGGTCAATATCTTGTATATTACATATCTTAAATATATTGCATTTCTGTTTGTTTTACGACCCTCAGGTTATCACCAATGGCACTGGAGACAAATACGAAATCAAGAGCACGCCTAATAAGACCTCTCTGGTCATCCACGATTTGAGCATTGCTGAGGACATGGGAGACTACGCCTGCTCTGGAACCAGTGACTTGGGCACCGCCACCGACAAGATCCATTTGCGCGTACGCAGCCGCCTGGCCGCCCTCTGGCCCTTCCTTGGTATCGTGGCTGAGGTCATCGTCCTTGTTACCATCATCTTCATCTATGAGAAAAGGAGAAAGCCTGATGAGGTCAATGATGGTAAGTAGACCGTGCCACCCCCCACTGTCAGTCAGGGCAGCCACCTTAAACAGTGGGTGATGGTTTCCACAACATATCAGCCACTTTAACTATTATACCAATCATTGTTTAGAACTGAAAACACCCAGACACCCAGCCCATGACTAGCTACTTGCCAGCGTTGTGAAAATCCTTACCAGCCTAAATATAGCAACATTTGGCTGGAGGAAGGTGTTTATATTCCCTACTCCCTCAATTATAAGTAAGGCTAGCACTCTATCCTCATTTGTGCCTTTAAGTAATGCTCTGTCCTTTAGTTAACCGAAAGTACAAAGAAACACAGATAAGACGTCCTCAGTAAACCAAGGAGTTTCAACACACTTGATCAGTTTAGTTGTGACACTTTAGTGCCCTCCGGTGGTACGTTGAATAATATTTAAAAGATTTGATTTTTAGGTGTGTGCCTATGTTCTTGAATGTATCTAATATTTGTAGCTTTCTGTCATTGATTTCGTCACAGTAGGTTTATTATAATTTCTGGTCTTAATTTCAAAAGTTTTCAGGTATTGTTTTTTGGTAGTGGCTTCCAGTTCTATGTGAAGCAGTTGTGAGAGAAACTTATTATTATTATTTTTTTATCATTTACACTTTTACTTCTCTGTTCGCTGCTGCTTTTGCGTTTTGGTAAGTGATCAAAACTGCATGACAGACTGAAGTGGTTGAGCTGCAATAATCGCCTGGAAAAAGCTATGGGAGTCTGAATTTACTGCTTTCATAGTCACCACTTCTAAGAAGAATGTACTTGAAAATTTGGTCACTCTTTCACTGGCCTTGCAATTTGAGTACTGGTAAACTTGGAGATTGAACTGCAAATGAAGATTTTTCTTAATGTTTTATTGGCCAAATGTATATATATTTTGTCGAGCCAATGAAAGACTTGAATAACTTGTTCAGTCGAATAACTAGAGCGTGTGACGTGTAATTAATACGGTTAAAAAAAGAGGTTTCAGCATTCTGTCTGCATGCCATCTGCATCTTGAACTGCATGCATGATAAATGGTAGATAACCCTTTTTATTCAGACTGATATGTCCTTTATCTTTTGTCTCATTGATGACCACCGAGGTATTCTACCGTTTGCCTTACCTTGTGAATATGCTATTGCTCTGGTGTGAATATATTTACCATACATTTTGGAATGCTTTTCTATGAGCTCTGTGTACACATCTATATTTACTGTGTTTTTTCTAAATACTGAGTTGTTCCATTATCTTGTGCCATTTGGGAGGCTGTTTTGCATGAGCCTATGTGATGATAAAATATGATTCTGGCCATTATATGTAGTGGATAAAGAATTTATGAAAGCACATTTTCATTATTTCATTGGGTAGACACATCAAATATTAGCTAATCAAACATATTTTTGGTAAGTTGCATCCTTTTTTGGTAGGATATCCTATTCATACAACACTATAAAATGTAAACGTCTAGAAATCTTCTAGATCTTTTCCATCATGCTACCAACTGACTATGTTCTGGTCTGTTTCTCTCCCTTGTCCTCCGTTACTGTACAGACGATGACTCAGGATCTGCTCCTCTGTAAGTACAGTTTAGCGACTCAGCACCTTGATTCCCACTTCACGTGATTTCTTCTGCTTATTACCGCTGCTCTTTGCTTGGAAATGTCTTTCAGGAAGAGCAATGCTGCCACAAACCACAAGGACAAGAATGTGAGGCAAAGGAATTCTAACTAGGAGAATGAAGGAGGTTTGTATGATGGACAGAAATTGTCCACAAGTGATTTACTGGTACTCTCTACTAAAGGCTACTTAACCCTACATAACCCCTCAGTGTGTACTAGTTTAGTTTTGACCTGGAGCAAGAAGTGCAATGTATAGACAATTATCACATGGTAGAGTCTAGGTTTGAAAATTAGGCCAGTTATTTGTTGAGGTTTTGAGCATTGGTGCATGAGTTCTCTTTCCTCACACTCGCTCTTTTTCTCATTTGTTTTCGACCTCCCTCCCACTTTAGACGGACATCCAGATGAAGCAAACCAGGATGACAGGAGTGTTGCGATGTCGTGCAGCACATTATATAGTGCACCCTGCAATTTTTAAATAACGTTTGTGCTTGAGTGTTAATGTTTTGAGAAATGGACTGATTTCCTGTTTTATTTTCTTCTATATTCCTCTCCATGTTCTGCAGTCAGGGAACATTTCAAGCTTGAGGCCATGGGGCAAATATTGCATGCGTTTTATTGCTGTTGTAGCAAAGTGTTTGTAGTAAAAAAGCATTGTAATGTTCATGTGGGGAATGCTATATTGGTGGTTATTTTCTGTTTGTATGCTTCCTACACTGACCCTCACAATTCTTAGCCTCTGCTCTTATATTTGTGGGCCTTGAATGCCACTTGTTAAGAAGCAGGAGTCCTCTTAATAAGAATGTTTTGGATCCTAGTACATCACTGCCGTTTTTTCAGCAATAACCGAAATGCTTTTTAACTTAAGATGTGTGCCCGAACCACCTCACAAACCATCCTTGGCAGTCATACATGTTCGCCTTAACAAAGCTTCACTTTACTTTCTCTGCTTTCTTTTCACATTCTGTTCCTAGAATGTGAACAATTTAAATTTAACATGTAGAATTAAATCAAGTTGTGGCACTTGATTTAAAATGTCTGTTTTGTTTTTTTCTGCTTTGCCATGTTTTCTGCTTTCAGAAATCCACTGTTCATATAGTGAGAAATCAAAACACCTGTAATTCATGCTTTTTTTTTTTATTTCCTAAAAACAAATTAGCCTATTTAAAGCATAGTTTAAATTACCAATGCTTCTGTTGCCATAGTCACATTCACATTGAAGAGCTGTTAATAAGGACCAAGTGCAAGAGAGGTGTAACATTTGTTGCTTCTGATTTCTGACTACAACTTTAAAAGTGCTATCAGTAATATGTTAAAATCCAATAAAAAGTAAAATTACCATATTGTAATACCACATTGTATTATAATGGTGATTGTCTGAAAGCTTCTCTCCGTTTTGATTATGACTCAGTGGTGCTGTTTTCCTTTACTTTCTGGTCTTTGTTTTGCTTTGACAGTCCATGAAAACAGATCCTCCCTTCAGTCTGCACAAGCCAGAACACTGTGCTTCTTGTTTTAGTTTGTTACTGTAGTTCACCTTACTAACACTAGAGTGCCAATCTTATTGATAGCACCTTTAAAGTTAAGCACTGATGTTCAAGTCAAATTGTAGACAATGTTTGGCTGGATGATGGTTTCCTTTTGTCTGTATTACACAAAATGTGATCTGAGATGAACATTTGTGATTATTAGTGAAATATGTCTCTCCTCTCCATGTTGTAGACAGTTCAGAAGCCATATGTTCCATTTAACCTAATTAGTATTGTGAATGGATGTGTGCCATTTCAGAGTTGACAAGTATGTTAAGAATATGAAAAGACCTTGTTAGAAGTGTATTATTTTGCCTGGCCAGTAACCAAGCAAGTAGACTTGACACCATCAATTGTACCAACTTGCACAATCTAAATAAAGTTATTTGGTTTTAAAGGACTGTTGCTTCTTTGCTTAAAGAAATATGATTACAAAATATCAATCCAATATTGACTTAAAAAGCCAGAGTAGCTATTTAAATTGAAGTATGTCATAAAGTACTTGTCACGTAGGAGAGAAAAACTTTTTCATTGGTAGGCTACTGGAACATGACTTGTATTAATATTCTCATTGCAATATCCATAGCTGTAAACCACCTAATTATTGATTAGTTGCTTACCTATATTGTCAAAGAGGAATACTTAGAATTGATTAATTAGAAATGATCAAAAATATTCTATCATCAGGAGAATACTGAAAAGTTTTGCCATTTCAGGGCTCAGGGTACTCTTGACTAATGTACAGTTAAAATACAATGTGTCTATCAGTGTTATCATTGGTATTATTAGGTTTCTTAGTTCCACTGGTAATAAACTTCTTTACGAACAATAAAACTACATAAAAGTCAGCAAGACAAACAATAAACAGGCACTGAACTGAACATACAAACATACAAAAAATGAAATAGAAGTTGAGATGAAAATGTGATTTAAAAGATGTCACATAATTGTTCAGTTGTCCTAAACTAAGAAAGGGTATTCCAGAAATGTTAGGATGGATTAGTATGGGATTAAGAAGTCTGAAATGTTGAGGGTTAGCCCTGGCCATGCTTTAAAAATAATTAATAAATGAATAATATAATCCGTATCTTATTCATAAACACATCCTCCAGTTTTGGGGGGCCTTCACAGTAAACGGTCTACTGCGCGTACATGCGATGGAGAGACGATGTCCGCCTATTTAATCACTTTATGTCCTAATGTTGTTTGACACAAGGTGGAGCCATTTCACCGAGGGAGGGAGAACACTTAGGTAGCCTGCTATTTATGTATAACAACAGCCAGTAACATTGTTGATGTCCCAGTCTAGTTGGAATAGGTTATTATAGACCATTGGTCGTGGCAACGTGATTTATGGACCCTCTGATACGCAACCATCTAAGTTAAATATTGACGTTATTATTCCTTGTTCCTATTAAGTCATTTGTAAAGTGTGGGTCTAATTATTTCCTAAAGACAAGGCGAAGTTGGGTGTGTCCATCCTTTTTGTGTAGACTATTTCTGTCGACGCGTATACATTATTGCAGCCTGTCATGGCTCCACCGTCTTATTCTCTCTCTCTCTCTCTATCTATCTCTCTCTCTCTCACACACACACACACACGCACGCACGCACGCACGCACGCACACACACACACACGCACACACAATTGACAGCAGCCAAGTTGCAACCATAGCAACGACACCGGTGCCGTATCCTAAAGTAGGCCTAAATGGGAAGGAACAACCCGGTGCTGCTTTGAACCCTACACTTT